>JAXGGA010001012.1:0-173623 GCA_038373865.1 Uloborus plumipes
AATTAAAATAATTCCTATCCATAAGGGGGGAAATAGTTAAAAATCAAGTACATTGCCTATTTTTGGGAATTTTCGAGTTTTATTTTAATATTCGGTTAAAAAATAAAATTTAAAATTTCATGGCGGGTTTAAAAATATAAAACATTACATGTCATCACATTTTTTGAAACAGACAGATATATGTTGGGCTCGTTTGTTAACGAACACTTCGACAATATCTCAATTTTTCCGTCTACTAAGATTACTAGGATGCACCGATTAATCGGCCACTTTACCGATTATTAATAATCGGCAAAATCGGGCCGATTAATCGGCAGAAAATATATTTTTCAAATATTATTCTTTAAAGTATACCTTCACTAAGAAACTATGATGAATAATTTTATTAACAGTAATAATAATCCTCACAGTTGATATAAAGTTTTTTTTAATTAAGTCTCCTACTTTGAATAGATATACAAATACATAGACAATGTTACTACACATTTTGCATGTGGCGATAGTTTTCTCCTTAACACAGTGCTTTTAGATAACCTCTAATTTTCAAGGAATATAAGTATTGAATTAAATTGTTACTAATTATTAAAAAATATGGATTGAAAGTACTCCTAAATTGGAGTGCTCACCACAGACTCCCCTCCCCCCTTTTTTTTTGAATTTTTATGTCCAATTAACATAACTAACAATGTGTTAATAATATTATTGACAATAATATAAAAATTGGTTCTAAGAAATTTGATAAAATATTGAAATTATTTTGTGAAAACTAGGAAAATGGAAAAAAAATCTTCTCTCAGAAATAAATTACTTACTATTTCTAAACTTGGAATTGTATAAGAGAGAAAAAACAGTGATGGTAAAATTGGTAGTAGGAAAACAATCAAAATTATCATTAATCGGCCCAGCCGATTAATCTGCCGATTATCAACACCCGATTAATCGGTAATCGGCCAATTGGCTTATCGGTGCATCCCTAAAGATTACGTTACAAAAATTTTCAATGGACTGGCGAAGTAGTGACCTAAAAATATCAAATCCAAAATGATTACTTGGAAACCAAACTCAAAACGAAGTTGTAACTTAACTTCTGGAATTCTTAAATGCATTTATCTATTTATATTTATTTGAAAACATTCAAAGAGTTCCACAGATATTTTATAATTTATTTCCTTAAAAAGCTTTGGACATAAATATATAAGCTGTTTGTAAGGGTAAACGTTAAAATTTTTCGCATTTTGTATCAGAGAGGAAAAAGCAAAATAGAGAAGTGAGCAAGAAAAACACTTGTATTTTGCTGCTCATCACACTTCCGGCAAATTTACGACGCTGTCTTCGTATTTTTATCGCCAACTAGGGGGAGATATTACCCTCTTTTAAAAGATAATATGTTGACGTTGTTTTCTTAGGATTCTCCCAGAATACTTTCAAGCGTGATGGTATTTTGTATTAAAAGAAGCAAACAAGGTTAAAGTCTTTAAGAAATCTTCAGCTTCTGAAAGTATGAACTAGTATTAATAGATTAAGTATCGATGGAACATATGGGCATTAAAATTAGTTAAAACCACCAGCAAGATATTTATGATTGTTGTGAAGTGTATATTCATGCATTTGGTTATGTGCGATTTGTGTTCGTGTGTAATTTAAAGTAAAAGTTCTTTAATTTCAAATACTTTCATCCCATTTACGAAGCAATATCTTAGTTATTTCGTTTAGTGGTATACAGACTCTGGCATAAACTAAAGTTTTAGAAGCAAGAAAAAAATGTTTTAGCTTCAGACAAATTATTTCTCAGAGTTTATACGTATTTCTCTTTTCCTCGCTTTCAAATAATCAGTTGCCAAGACATTTTTTAGTATCCATGCAACCTATTTACAGGATTCGGGAGATTTATAAAGACTTCCGTTTAAAAAAACGCATTATAATTGGTAGGAATTTTACAATGTCGATCATTCGATTACTAAAACAAACTCATAAAATTTACTACTGATAATCTCGTTACTACCAGGTGCAACTTTTGCTATATGGATTAATGTTTTATCCAGTGGCGGCGCTAGGTGGGGGGCAGGGGGGGCAATTGCCCCCCCGTCGGAAGCGTCTTGCCCCCCCGTCGGGGAAAAGTCCTAGTTCGTCGGGGAAATTTTCCCAACAACAAAATTTTCCGACAGAAATCGACTGCCAAAAAGTTTACTGCCTCCGACAGAAATGTAATAAAAAAATCTATCAAGCTAATAAAATATTTTTCTTTCAAAAAAAAAACCAAAACATCTTCATTATTCATTGCAGTAGAACGCCAAACCCTGATCGTTAACTGTCCTCATCTTGTTGCATCCCTTTAGGCGTACTTTAGTTTTGGGGGAAAGTTACTTTTGTTGTTAGACCCCCCACGAAAATCGCTAGCAGCATGTTTTAAACAAACATTCATTGACATTTGAGAAGAGACACTTTCCGATGACTATCCGATGGTGACAAGCCAATAAATCGCCTGAATTGCCCCTTCCTAATGACTTCCTGTCATCGTCGCCTTTGCTGGTCGTCGCCTTTGCAGATGGTGATCTCTGGGTGATTGTAACTACTTTTTGTCCCAGGGCTCCCTTCAATGGCCCTGTTTTTGTCCTAAAAGCCCTAAAAGCCTATCGGTGCGCAACCCTGATCGGCGCGGTGACAATTAAGGCTATCGGAAATTTTCAAAGGAAATGTGGAATGGGGAGGTCTAGAAGAACCTCGGACGAATCTCTTTAATAGCGCTGCTTTCACTCTGTGTCTGTTGATCATATGTGTGTGATGAGTTAGAGGCGCGAACTCGTATATGAAGAAGAAAGTGCAGCTCAAATTCAAAATTTCTGCATCACAGAGGTAAGAACTGATTGTTTTATTTAAAGTAATGATAAAGCTTTGCCTTTCAATTTGCTTGGGATAAGTGGGACCGCTTTTTAGGACAGTTCGTTTTTGAAGCCTTATATAAAAGTTTTAAAACACAAGAATTTAAACTTATTGACTTGTTTTATCTTGGACGTTATAAATGAACAAAAGTCCACCATTATTTTCTAAAATAATACTTTGCTGTTTTAGTGATTATTTAAAACAGATCGCATGGGTGTCCCACTTAACCTATACTAAAAGGAAAAGAGGTCACACACCTTTTATTTAAATTTGAAGCAAGGTAATCTAAAACAGCGGTTCTCGACCTTTTTTGACCAGCGGACCGTCAAGAGCTTTTGAACAAAACCAGGACCGGTGATGTTCTTCTTTTCTTGTCTTTTTCTCCTTTTTTTTTTTTTTTTTGGGGGGGGGGGGTCCTTCATTTGCGGATCGATAAAACATGTTTTTTTTTTCGACTTAAAGGAAAAAAAAAATTCGATAAGAAGGAAAATTAAATACTAGTGAAAAATTTTATGAATGGCTGAGGTTTTTCTCTCTTTTTCTTTTTTTTTTTTATAGAATAATAAAAATAACGAATAAATTAATTAATATATGAATGAAACCTTACTTAATATAAAAGAAGTTACGAAAAAAAGCTTAAGACTAACATAAGTAACTATTTCAATAATCAGATATAACTAATTAACACAGCTGAAAATCATAGAAAAGCAAGAAAATTATTTACGATTCACGATATTAACGAAAATATCGTCGTATATATGGTATTATTAGTATTATTATTGTATCTTCTTTTCTTTCTTTCTCTTTCTCTCTCTCTTGAGTGAAAACTTTTTTTAAGGTGGATGATCAAAAATCTCGAAGGAACAGTCACATTTTTCTGCGGTCCAGTGCCGGTCTACCGGACCACCAGGGCCCGATTATGGTATCGAGAGGCCCCAGGCCAAACACATTTCCGGGGTCCTAACTGTAGTTAAATTTAGCAGTTTCATCCATTAGCTGAAACAATTTTAGCCAATTAGAGGTCCCTGTAGAGTCGGGGCCCTAGGCCACGGCCTATTTGGCCTATTTAGTAAACAGGCTCTGCGGACCTCCGGTTAAGAACCACTGATCTAAAAAAAGGGGTCTTTCTTGATAAAAGAGGAAAATTTTTACTATGTAATATTTTTTGTAAATTCATTCATTTGTGATACATATACTGACATTTCTGTTTAATGGAAAATTATAAAACAAAAACTAAACAATTACATCTGAAAATTTATTTAAAGCCTTAACCTATTTATTGTAGTGCCATATATATAAAGTGGGATCCTGCTAAAAGGTCCAAAACCCCAAAAGATCCACGTCCAAAGGGTCCGCGGGCTTCTATACTTCGGATCTTTTGGACGTGGATATTCTGTTCGTGGACCTTTTGGTTTTGGACCTTCCATCCAACATTCCTATAAAGTAGTGTCAAATGAACAATATACTTGATTAAGATCAATTTTGATAACTTAACAAACATTATAGGTCGAAAAAAAGAAGTGTAAACACTATACATGACAGCATTTATTTAAACTTGGCTGAGAGAGAATTGTTATCACTTCATACTCAGTAATAATTCCAATATTATCTGAATCAAGCTATTTCCATTCTTTCTTTCAAATTACAAAAATTAGAGCTACATACATGCCACTTGCCACTTTATAACTTTCCCTGATATAAGTTTCAAATACATAGTTACCAACTTTTGCAGTTTTTGTAGCTGAACTATGAATTCCTTTCAAGTCTACATAATTATCTTGTATTTCAGCATAAAAATTCCTCATCATATTTACTTTTCATTTTAAAATCATAACTCTTAAGAAAATAGGCGGCTCGTACAGGAGGGCAAGGGGGACCTCCCCACTTCTAATAGTAAAGTATAACATCATTTTCCATGGTTAAAAAGTAATGATCGATTGAAAAACGATTTATTTCACAAAAATAAAAGAAAATGCCAGTAACAAGCTGAAAATTCCAACTTTTTTCAAGTTATTTCATAAAAATGGAATTTTGAACCGTAAGAGGGAATGAGTCATATATGGCCTGGTTGAGTTTTCTGACTATATTCCGCATTTTTTAGAGGTCATTTAATCAGTAATGTTAAAATACAATAATATAGCCCAATTTTACAAAAAAAAAAAAAAAAAACTTCCGGAGGGGCTGACTTCACACCTCCCCTCCCTACACACATTTCTTTTGACCCCCCTCCCCCACTTTGTAGGTATACCAGCCGCCTAAGAACTACGGGGTAAGTGGGAGCGGAGGCCCTGCATTCATAGAACTAGCCTGTTTTCAAAATTTTCGCTTTCTTTACTATTTAACATTTTCGTTTTGGGTATCTGAAATTCTTTCGGAAAATAAAAATTGTGTATGAAGTACATTATTATGCTTTTATTTAGTTTCAATGCTCATTTTTTAGTTTTCTGGTTTTAATTTTAGCTTGGTAAAAATGAATACTTTTTTTGTTTATGCACCAAAAAAATTAAAAGACTGGGGACGGAGAGGGAGGAATACATTTTTAAATTACATCGGTGCCCCCCTGTCGGGCAAGCTTGACCCCCCGTCGGGCAAGTCCTAGCGCCACCTCTGGTTTTATCCTTCAAAAATCGAAAAATTACTTCATTTGCATTATTTGTATCATATACAAATTGACAATATTGAAGCAAGTAATATTGCATTTAGGATGATTAAGATTTTAAAAACAATTCAAATGAAAGTTTTGCGCTGCCAAGAAGTCAAAATTACAAATGCTTATGATTACGTAGAAACGTAGCAGTACCATTTAGTAGCTCAATGCGGAGCATTTTTTGTTTTTATGCTTTAATGTTGTACCAAGAGAAATTCCTGATTAAAACGTTGAATTTAGTAGTAAAGTGTGTTAATTTAATAATACGTACTGAAACAAGTACCTTGAAAACTTTTCGCGATTTTTGGATTACCTGGTTGTTTTAAAAAGATTTTCTATCTTTTTTAAAATGTAAATTTTGATTCTCGCTTTTAGCGAACTGTTTACTCGAAAAAAATAATTCGTGAAACGTGCTTCGCAACTTGGTTAGTAGAATTTTAATTTTAACTCTGTAACAGATGAAAATTTAAACGAAAAACACCTTGCAATTAAGTATCCGTAGAAATATTAAATTTTTACCTATGCATTCTAAGAAATCTACTTTAATTTTCTGTAACATGGTAAAACTTAAAATAAGATGAATAAATAAAATGTTCCGTGCCTCGTTTTATATCTGTGCTTTTTTTAAATTAATTATAATGAAAATAAATAATTTATAAACGGATTTCTCTAAAAGGCTCATTTTTTAGTTTTCTGATTTTAATTTTAGCTTGGTAAAAATGAACACTTTTTTTGTTTATGCACCAAAAAAATTAAAAGACTGGGGACGGAGAGGGGGGGGATACATTTTTAAATTACATCGTGCCCCCCTGTCGGGCAAGCTTGACCCCCCGTCGGGCAAGTCCTAGCGCCACCTCTGTCGAAAAAAAGTTTTCAGAGATTTTTTTCTCAGAAAAAAAAAAAAAAAAAAGGAATTTCTGAACGGTTATTTGGTACGAAATACTTTCTTTTTGGCAGCTTTTTTCTGGCTCCTCATCAGAAAATCCATTAAGGGAATACATTCTCTCTTTGCCACTTTTCTCTGCACATCTTATTAGTAAGTCATTTTCGCACGACGTATGTTCATCATGTATGTAAAGTCCAGTGATAATCAATTGAGCTGATATTCTTTAGCGCTAACTAACATTGAATACTGAAAAAAATGCCATTTAAGCAGGAGCTCTATTTAAGTATAGTAGAAGATTTGAGGTTGAGGGAGGGGAGGGGAGGCGACCGAGGACCCATGACCTTTACAAAAGGATAAAAATAATTTAAATATATCATGAACTACTTTTTAATTTACTTCTTCATACTATTTCTTTAAGAAAAACACAAATACGCACAAAGCATATTTGAATACAAAAACTTATTGATTATGATTTCTTGATGACAACAGTCAAAAATTTCAGTTGTTCTAATTATATATTTATATGTTGATTAATTTTTAAAACATGCAAAAAATTTAAAATTAAAAATTAGAGAGAAGAAACAGGTGGTATACCCCCTCAGCTTATACTGCCTATTTCTTCTCTCAAAATTTTCTTTAACCTTTGAAATTTTCACTCGAACCCTTTGGAGCCGGGGATTTTTTCAAGGTTTCATACGTCTGGTACGACAGTTTATACCTTCTCTTTTCAATGAAAAAGAAATCTGTGGGTAATGAGTAACCGCCCCTGAGCAAGGGCTAAGGCATTAATATGCAATACCCGAGTTCTGCCTTAAAAAAATTACGAGTTGTATCGTACCAAGTGCGGTCGTTCGCTAATGTTCTAATTTCACATAAGCTATCAGTTTTTTTTTTTCGGTTCTCTTTGCTTTATAAGAGGATTTTTGTCTCCAACTCGGCTAGTTTTATATTCTATGCTGATGAGTGCATAATGAGCACGAAACTGCAGTCCATGATCGAAATAGCCGAGTTGGCGGCGTATTGCAAGAAATCTGTAGTTCAAGTGTCGTACTACACCTGGGTCGAAAGAAAAATTTCTATATGAACAGCCCGGATCCAAAAGGTTAAATTTTGTTTTATGTTCTAGAATTAACTAATGAAGTGTTTTCCAAAATGTGATCCGCGGTGCTATCCTGCTAAAACGTAAAGAAATTATTGGCATTGAAGGTCGAGTAACAGTATTTTAATGCAAAACGAAAGCACATTTGTGAACAGCAAAAAAGTTCTTATTTACGAACTAGCAGGGCGCAGTAAACGCCCCGGAACTTTCGATTTTAACGCTTATTTCCAATCCTAAAATAATATTTCGTATTGTATATTACATCGTGGTATAGATGGTACATTATGTTTGACATTGTATTTCGAAAATCCTATGCCGAATAAAAAGTTTTGATCTCCTGAAGTAAGCGACGGACCTGAAGCTAAATACTACACCATCTGTGGGTAATGAGTAACCGCCCCTAAGCAAGGGCTAAGGCATTAACATGCAATACCCGAGTTCTGCCTTAAAAAAATTACGAGTTGTATCGTACCAAGTGCGGTCATTCGCTAATGTTCTAATTTCACATAAGCTATCAGTTTTTTTTTTCGGTTCTCTTTGCTTTATAAGAGGATTTTTGTCTCCAACTCGGCTAGTTTTATATTCCATGCTGATGAGTGCATAATAAGCACGAAACTGCAGTCCATGATCGAAATAGCCGAGTTGGCGGCGTATTGCAAGAAATCTGTAGTTCAAGTGTCGTACTACACCTGGGTCGAAAGAAAAATTTCTATATGAACAGCCCGGATCCAAAAGGTTAAATTTTGTTTTATGTTCTAGAATTAACTAATGAAGTGTTTTCCAAAATGTGATCCGCGGTGCTATCCTGCTAAAACGTAAAGAAATTATTGGCATTGAAGGTCGAGTAGTAACAGTATTTTAATGCAAAACGAAAGCACATCTTTTAAAAGTTAATGTGAGAAATAAAAATCAGTTGACATGCTTACACGTTTATTAATTTTGTATACATGAAACAAACATGCAAACATTTTGAGAAAAAAAATATTTAAAAGTATCAAATCAAGGTTTTTAAATTTTTTTAATATATTTTTTAACTCATGAGGGGAGGGGGGGGGATCCACGAAGTTAGTAAATATTTTCCGCGGAGCTCTACTTTGGGAATTACTGAATTAACGTATAAGGATATAACTAGATGAACTGAAATTTTTGACTGTTGTCAATGAGAAACCATATATTTATTTTTATCATACTTTTTATAGCGAATCAAGCTCACAGAAATAGTCTTTAAGATTTAAAATTCACTTTTTACATTGTATTTGTGCAATTTTGTGACCTAGAAGATCGTGAAGTCTGCTTAAAAAATTTATTTTTTCATAAAACAAATAAGGCTAAAAAATAAATAAATAAGAGGATGCCTCATAATTAATTAAAACTTAATTTTTAATGAGTTTAATATAATAGGAATAAAATAATTGCTTAAACAATTAACTTTGATTGTAAAAAAAAGCGCGGGGATGTAAGATCAGATGACAAACATTTATTACCGCTAGCAAGTCATTGATGAAGAATCCGTGCGAAAATGTAAATACAGATCCCTTCCCACCTTTTTTTTTTAAATTAAAGTTAATTTTTTGGTTAATCCTATTAGTTTAAACTCGTTCAAAAGATCAGTTAGAGCATTGTGCTGCTAGTGGTTATGAACTCATGTTTGTGAAAATTGCAACACCATGAAGGAATCGTCATAATTGAATGAAATTTAATACACAGCTGAGTAATAGTGGTACAAATCAATGATTAAAATTAGAAAGAAACCAAACAAGAAAAAAAATATTGAAAATAGTATTTTGTGAAGCCACCACGCTCTGCAATAAGTGCTGCTACGCGACGTGGCATGGAGTCTAACAAATTTTTAATGTCTGCCTGATCAAGAGCATTCCATACTGTTTGTATGCGTACCCAAAGTTCGTCTGTAGAAGCAACAGGACGAGGATCACAAACGAGACGCCGACCAACGAAATCCCAGACATGTTCAATCGGCGACATATCCGGGGAATACGCTGGCCAGGGAAGAAGCTGCACCTGCTGCGATGCAAGGAAGGATTGAACAGTCCTAGCAACATGAGGGCGGGCATTATTCTGCTGAAATACAGCGCCAGGCAAGCCTTGAAGGAAGGGGACAACTTGGGCTGTAGAACTTCACTGATGTACCGGTTGTTTTTCAGGTTACCCACAATTCGTAGCAATTGAGATCGTCCGTGATATGATATGACACCCCAGACCATGACTCCAGGTGTTCGTTCACTGTGACGTTCGATAATGCAGCCTGGAAGGTGGCGTTCACCGGTATAGTGTCGGACGTGAATACAGCCATCGTGGTGCCACAAATTAAAGCAGGATTCGTCAGAAAACACAACATACTGCCAATCAGCATGCCAGTCCTTATGCTGATTGGCCCATTGCAGCCGCAGGTGGCGATGGTTTAGCTTGAGCGGGATCCTGTATAAAGGAGTCCTTGCGCGTTGTCCACGCTGCAGCAGACGTCTACGAATTGATGAAGCACACATTGAAACACCTGTAGCTGTTGACCACTGTGCTGCCATTGTCTGGAAGAAGCTGTACAGTCCGTCAGTAGAGTACCTTGCGGATCAGGTGTCTATCATCGCGCGCTGACGTCACATTTCGAGGTCTACTCCCGGATTTCTGAGTTGTCCGACACTCGTCCGTCCACTGCTTCCAAAATCCAAACACGCATCACTGTGCTGCTGTTACGCTGCACACGAACGGCTACTTCACGATAAGAAAATCCAGTTTCACGAAGGTCGATGATCCTCCCTCGTTCAAACTCCGCAAGTTGTTGAAACCTCGCTCTTTTTTGTCGAAGAGGCATAAGCAACGTCTGATCTAACGTTTATCACAAGCAGATAACCACACGCCTTACTGCAGCCGTCTATTTATTCGGATAAATCCGGCGTTCAGAGGACGCTGCTCTGCGTACGCATGCGATACGAGTCTAAAATTCTAATCATTTGCATATCATACCCTACTTTGCATTTGCTGAAATTTTCAGCCCATTCGCGCAAGTCCTTCATGGTGTTGCAATTTTCACAAACATGAGTTTACTTTGCATTCAAAGCTTATTTTTTTCTTTATAATGCGACAAAAGCGTGTTTTTATAGATTTTTTAAACTATATTATTCTATTCAGTCTAGTTTTCAGGAAAAAGATTCAAAATTTGTAGGGAAAAAAGTCATAAATATTCGTGAATCTAAGATTTTATGTTGATTATTAGAAAATATATGTTATTTCGAGATAAAGTTAGTTAAAATTTTTAAAGGACCAAGCTGCTTTAATGGTTTAATAAAATTTAGAAAAGCATCGCTGATGTAATTATCTTCATTGAGAAAAATTAACAGCATTTGTCACAAAAATTTTAGTGACACAAAAAAGCCAATAATTTTTGATAGATTAATGTCTATGGTTGCTAGTTCTAATTGCTTTAAATTGTCTTTTTGCTTGCAGAAACGAGCAAGAAGCAAAATTTCTAGAATGACAGTATTCCTTCCTTTCCAATCGTGGGGCACGTAAATTGGAAACAGTTGCAAGATTAGAAATAGATAATGGAAAATGGCTGCAAAGCGATATATGAAGATAATAGTTAAAAATTACATATAACTTGCTCAGCTTACTGCAATTTTTCATTTGAAACATACAGTAAGCTGCACTTGAAAAATGGAGGGGGAGGAAATATTATCTATAAAACTTCCATTTAATCGGCATAGATTTTTTTTATCGGAAGATGTTGTATATAATACTAGCTGCATGGCCCGGCTTTGCACGGCCTAACTTAAGAATAAAAATTATGTCAAGTGACACGTGTCTAAAGAAGTCCCGATTGATTTCTAACTTAAACTTTCCCCACACGCAGAAAAGCTGAAAAAACATAACTTTTTGAATCGATTTGAGCCTTGAACGTTTAATACGAAATGTGGAAATGATATTAGCAATTCCAACTATCTGCCAGAGAGTTGAGTTGATACACTAAATACTCGATTGGATTGATGAAAGCCTTCGAAAATGGAGTTTTAAATTGAAATTAAAAAGACAGAATCAGGTCTAAAATTGAAATAAAAAATAACTACCCATCGGATTTTGTTGAAACTGGTCTCTAAACCTTCCCAGTACCAAAAGGAACAAACGGTGAAAATTTCTGCCAAATCTCCCGGATAGTTTCTGAGATCTTAGGGAACACACACACACATATACACATTTACCAACATTCATTTTTATATATATAGATTACCAACATTCATTTATATATATATAGATTAAGGCAGGAATTCAAGTGAAACACGGACGATCGCAACTCACCAATGCAATCGCAAATTCCAAAATTTGGATTCAAGTGAAACGAATTCACTTGAATTCGACTTACAGTAGCGGTTGCAATATGCGATCGCCTCGAAGCGACTGCAATGGTGTTTCACTTGAATTCGGCCCTAAAACTTGTATTCCTTAGTTTCACTAAAATAAAATTGGAGGGAATTCTCTGGGGTTTAATAACAGGAAAGTACGAAAATCAAAATTAATGAACTTGTCCTCTGGAAGGTGCAATGGCCCCAGCCCCGGAGAGGAGGAAGGGGGGCTGAGAAATATAAAATGTTTGTATTTGTCATGGATATGTATTTTGCCGTTTTTCGTGAAATGTTTATTGAGTATGTTTCCTTTTAAAAAAATATGTTTTTGAATAAGTTTTCCTTTTTGCATCCGGACCTTTAATTAATCACTTAAAAAACATAATGGTTTCGTTAAACTAAAATATTTTTCTGATGTATAAGAAATACCATTATTATCATTATTACTTTTTCAAAGTCAAATTTGAAGCATGCAACTGAAATTCGATTTTGCTGTTATTGTCTTACCTTAGTTATTTTCTGTCTCTATTCTTAGAATCGTATGAACAGGGTTGCGGTGTATCAAGAATGATATTTGAAGCTCTGCCGCTTTTACAAACGATTTCTATACTCTCTGTAAGGGATGAGAGAATCTCACTCTCCTTTTTAAAATACATTTTGCGAAAAGAAAGGCAAAAAAGGACATTTAAAAAGTTATAGAAAGTTTAGAAAAATTGTATTCGCTTCATGCTAGTCTTTCCTTTCATGTTTTTTCCAATATAAAACTAATTGTCAAGTCAATCGCTCAGTTCAAGGCTCAAATCATGTCTACGTCAAATTTTTTGTCTTCTTGCATCCCTACAACATTTTTTTTTATTCTGGATTTTATTCTTTTTTTGCGGTACTTATTTAATCACACTCAATTCCCTTTACTAACAAAAAACTCAATTTAGCATCGTGGAGTTTAACATGACTTTCGTTTTTCGGAATGTCTTTTGTAATTACATCAACTCAAAATTTTATGTATTTAAAAGCAAAATGACGCTATAACAGATTCGTTAGATTCATCAAGGACAGATGGCAGCATATAACTTTTAACTTCTCATTCATCCATTTTCGGGGTATTGAAGTTGAGTGGAGAAAACAAAAATAAAACTTAATTCAAATTAACTTGAATCCGCTTCTGACAAATTGAGGCAAACGAGGGTTGCAGCCTGGTGATTACTCCATGTTTCAAAAAGTTATAATTTAACGTATCGCAAAAATTTAAAAGTTAGCAGATTAATGGTCACAAAAAACTTGATATCTCATCCATTTCAAAAGTTTCAGTGAAATATGAAAATTCTTCCAAAGAAAATAATTGCGAGAAAAAAATAAATTTCAAGTTCCATTAGAATGCAAAATAATCCGACAAACAATTAAGGAAAAACAAGAGACCACGTGTCAGGAATGCAGCCGCATGCAAAATGAACGTATCTGAAGGTTTGTATGTAAAATTCTTTAATCAAAGCTAGAACAAACAGAGATATTCTATTAAAACTTGAATAAAACGAAAAAACGAAAAGTTGCTGTTATCAATATTCCTGGATGATTTTATGGAGAAAACTGCTAGAGGAGGAATTTTGCTATAATAGCGTCATAAATAAGATACCTTTTATTATTATTTTTTTTCGTCAAAATTTTTTAAAGATTATTACCATTATTACTTTTATTTATTTATTTTGTAACACACTTCAAATTCTTAACATATTTGAAATTTTTTCATGTTAGAAAATGAAGCTGAAGCTCCAATGAGTTTTATTACTTACAAATCCCGATTATGTGATTATTTTTTTTAGAAGTTAGTCAATGCAATTAGAAAGGATCACTTGATTCGTATCTACCAATCACATAGACAGTTGATTTCGGACTAACGTCAGATTTTATGCAAATTGAGGACAGTAAACAATCTTGATTTCTCAACAGGTTTAAGAATCAGGCTTTGTATCCGTATACTTAATAAAAGCAGTGGCAGAGATGCCCACAAGGAGGACGGGGGCTATGGCGCTGACGGCGGCATTGAAAGTTTTAAGGGGTTGTTTGTTTTTAGTTCTTTTCAGATGATCAAAATCCCCCGCTCTTGATGGGGGGGGGGGCATTCCTGATAAAATTCTGTTTTGTTTCTGTGTCTCAATGTGTGCTGAAGGTTCAGATGATAATGACAAGTCATGGCAAAAAGCAATGCATCAAGACTTTACGGGAAGAGAAATCTGCAAAATCTGTTCCAAAGTTAAATTAACTTCTTTGAATTTAGATATGAATTATTTTTTATTAACTGGCCATGGCCCTTTCAATTCATACTTTAAAAGATTCCATCTAAGAAGTACTGATCTCTGCAGATGCAAATTAACGGGAAATCCTCGGTTATTACACTCAACACTATATTCATACTTCCTCATTCCATCTTTGTTCTTCAGGTAATTGGACTCAAGACTTAAGAAACTATTATTCGTTTCCTGCAGCAAAAAAAAAAAAAAAAAATACTGATCTTATTTCTTTTCTAATTGACCACGAGCATATCTTCTTGGATAGTTTTTCTTTTAATTTGCAATTTTTCTTATTCTTTTTTATGATTACTTTTTTTTTAATTTTTTACTTATTAGTTATTGTTATTATTACCATCATTATTTAATCTTTTCTTCTTTTTTCTTTTGTAAAATTTTTTAATATATATATTTTTTTCCTTACATTTTTAAAATATTTTTACTTATATATATATTTTTCTAATTGAGCAAAATTATTTTTCTTCTGTATGTGACAAAATTGGATGTTTACCCAAGTGGATTATTCTTAAATTTTCACGTACATCATCCCATAATTTGTTAAATTTAACATTGTTGAATATGTACAAAGGAACAGTGTAAAAAAAGAAAAAAAAGTGAAGAAAAAAAGAGAAAAAATGCATCATCAGAAAGCACAAACAATGCAATAAAAACATATTTTTTTTTTTCAAAAAAAAAAAAAAAAAAAGTCAGTCATGATAATTCTCTTAAAATTATTTTTGAGAATACGAACTAAAATTTTCGCATCGAAAATCATAACACGTTATGTTTCTGACAAGCTTGAACAAAATCTTTTTTTCTCTCTGAACGTTCAAATGTTTTATTCCTATTTTCAATGCAGCAGTTCTTTATTTTCATATTATTACTGTGTATAAATACGTGGTGTGATGCAACGATACATGCTGAGAAGGGAAACATTTTCCTATTTGCTTGCAAGTTAGCTTCGGGATTTACTTATTCTTTTTTTTGAATTGATTTTTTGACTTTAGATTTAAAGGCAAGTTATTGTATATCAATTCAATTAAACTGATAAGGTTGTTTTTAAAACTTAGTTATTATAAGTTTAGCACTTATTTATGTCAATGCTGTTGACGATATAAAAATGTTTTAGGACGCATATGGTTTTGTACGGTAATTGTTTTCTTCGCTTTGGCGCACTAACTTTAATCATTATACGATAGGCGCTGTGTTGAACTAAAAATAGACTTTTCATAGCGCAAGTTCTTTTATTTATTGAAAGTCGACTATCTAACTTTCGAACAGCACTGCAAAAAATTTTGTGTAACCTTACTCCATATATACGGTGGTGCAGTGCTGCCTCTACTGTTACGGAGTAACGGAATCGATATATCTAGTGTAAGGTTACGCCATGGTAATGCAACTATAGCGTAACGTTTCACCAATTGCTGTGTCAGGATACACCAGAATTCTCTGTCAAAAGAAAAAAAAAAGAGCATTCGTCAATCGTCAGGCTGGAAGACTACTCTCAACTATTCGTTGATTTAATGTTTGTCAGGTTCATGCTTTCCCACTACCAATCAAAGTTACACAAATTCGTAAGTTATTTAATGGCACACGATAAGATCGAATCCCGAGCCGCGCACAGATAGCTCTCAAAGCTAGCGGGGTTTACCACTCAACCGGTTAAGACACGTCTTGGTTTCATTCATAAGACTTCAAGATCTCTGCGTCAGTGGCGTACTCAGGGGGCGGACTGGCAGGGCTGCAGCCCCGTCTGAAATCTTCAAAAATAATTTAAAAAATGTAAGCTAAGTTTTTTTTTCTAAATTTCCTTTTTTTAAAAATCTCAAATGAGAAAAGCTTTCAGAACAGATACATAATTAAGTTTTGGACAAAATTAAAAGAAATGTTTTGCAGTCACTGATTCTGTTAAATAAATGTCAGAAAATTAAATTGAAACCCAGTATTGGAAACGATAGTAAAATAAACTGCAAATTAACATTATTAGAGCGTAAATTTGTCAAAATATTGCAAACAAGTGCTCCAGCAACACCTCTTTCAATGAAGATTTTTTTTTTTTTTTTTAAATCTAAATTTATCATTTTCTGTGTCCCATCAAAAAATGCTTTTTAATGGTGTATTTTTGTCGACTTAAATAGGCATTGAAGCAGAAGTTTGAGACATTTACTTTTTTTAGCCACATTTCATGAGGTGTCCCCTCCTCTCAAAGAGTCTTGACTCAGCCCCCCCCCCTGAAATGATTTGTCTGCGTACGCCACTGCTCTGCGTCTTTGTTTGTTTTAGCGCATGCGCTTGGGACAATACTCCAGTCATGTTAACGTTTGGTGGAACTTTACACAGAGCTTCGTGAAACATTCCTCAAACAGTTAGAGTTTTTCTTAAAATCGGAACAGCTTACTCCAGAAGTTGTGTAACGTTACACCCATTAACATGGTAACCTTACGCACATTTTTTTTTACAGTGAGGCTTTTTACATTGCAATCTTTCGATAATGCTGGCAAGCAATTGATACAATAAAGCAAAATAACCAATACTTTAATTGATTTTTGGTTCATTTGTGTGTAAGGAATGTAAATTTAGAAATAAAATTTCAGTACTAAATGATTCATTTTGCACGAATTATTATTATTATTATTATTAGGGATGCACCGATAAGCAAATCGGCCGATTACCGATTACCGATTAATCGGCTGAGCCGATTAATGTTAAAAATGATAATTGTTTTTCTACTATCAATTTTACCATCACTGTTTTTTATTTCTTATACAATTCCAAGTTTAGAAATAGTAAGTAATTCATTTCTGGGAGAAGATTTTTTTTTCAGTTTCCTAGTTTTGTAAAAATAATTTCAATATTTTATCAAATTTCTTAGAACCAATTTTCATATTAGTGTCGATAATATAATTAACACATTGTTAGTTATTTGTAAGGAAAAAGCAGTCGAAAACTTTTAACTTTTATTTTTAACTTCCATTGTTAGTTATGTTAATTGGAAATACAAATTTGTAAAAAAAAAGAGAGGGGTGGGGGAGTGTGTGGTGAACACTCCAATTTAGGAGTACTTTTAATTCATATATTTTAGCAATCAGTAGCAATTTATTTAAATACTTTTATTCTTTGAAAATTAGAGGTTATCTGAAAGCACTGTGCTAAGGAGAAAACTATCGCCACATGAAAAATGTTGCATCATTGTTTATGTCTATTTATTCAAAGTAGGAGAATTCATTTAAAAAAAACTTTATATCAACTGTGAGGATTATTATTACTGTTAATCAAATTATTCATCATAGTTTCCTAGTGAAAGTATACTTTAAAGAATAATATCTAAAAAATATTTTTCAGCCGATTAATCGGCCCGATTTTGCCGATTATTAATAATCGGCAAAGTGGCCGATTATGTCCGATTAATCGGTACTGCCTATTAATCTGTGTCCCCCTAATTATTATCCATATTTTCGAATTTAGTGCTACTGGAAATCCGTAACAAATACCCCTTTAGAAGATTATCAATTCCCTCTGAAATTCGTAATGCCTAAATTGACTAAAGACAATGATAATAATATTTAAGAAAGTGAAAATTAAGTTTTGTGTGAGAATTACTAAAATCTGAATGATTTCAAGTTACTATTTCTTGCTTCAGCGCGAAAAAATAGTACTCTTGCAATCATTAAAAGTAAAACATAAAGGCCTTTTAAGTAATCAGGGACATTTAAACTCCGATATGTTGAGCTATGACCTGGACAATGTGTATCTCTTTTTGGGGTTGTAGGGAAGAGCAACTGGCATTCAGTTGAGGTGAGATATTTTTGTTAGTTTTTCGAAAGCACTCCAATTTAAATACGTACTAATAATACTTTCCTTTTTCACTGAACTTTTTAAAAAGAGGTAACTATAGTCATGCTCTATTTATCAGAGTCACACTATGAAATATTTCACTTCTGACTCTGAGATTTCGCTGCTTAACATTAATTTATTTACGATACAGTAAACTACAATACGAAGGCAATTAATATTAACTGCTTTTTCTTAAAAAAAAAATTTCTAATCGCTTGCAAAAAAATAAAATGAAAAAGACAACTGAAAATTTTTATCAAAAATAAATATCATAGACGCACTTTCTTTTCAAGTAAAAAGAAAAGCAATATGAATTTATCTACTTATTTTTAGTTCCAAAATTTTAAAATAAATAGATAACAATTAGAGCTTTAGAAAGAAAACAGTAATTATAAAAATAATAATGATAAAAAAATGAACTTGAATTTCAACATCTCGAATTGTGTTTTGCAATGATGAATTGCGATTGGTGTGTGAGTGTGTTACATATATAAGTGTATATTAGGGTTGCCGAAAAAAACTTTTTTTGGAAGTTCAATTTACTAAGTTGATAAAAAGTGGCCCCGACCTACTCACATATTGCACAAGAAATTTTATTCAAATCAAAAATTGTTTAGGTGTCCCGAACGAGGCCTAAAACTTATGATTTTCTTCAGAAATATTATTTTTTCCCCAATTTTTTTTAAATGAAGAATAAATGTTTAAAAATTTACAAGTTGCAAAATGTACACAGCAAAATCAGGGAACAAAACTACTAAGTGGGAACTAAAGTATAATAAACACAATTTAGATCTCCCACATACATTCTAAACTTCCGTAATTTGCACCAAAAACGGCATTTTACAAAATAACACTGGATCATCAAATGGTGCTATTATACTTCTTGAAAAGCAAACCCACTACAAGCTGTGTTGTATTTATTTCGTTTGAGTGAATTACTACTTAACAAGAAGTTCTGTCAAGAACTGAACGAGCCTACTTTCCCGTACATCGACATCGGCATTCTCGCATCTGATCATTATTCTCTTGATTATCTGAGACTTAAAATTATGTCAAACATACCTTTTTAGCACTCAAAGCTGATTTCTAAAAACAAAATATACCCTTTCATCAGATGAAGTAGACACGTAAAAAGTAATTAACGAATAAATAAAGTTTTGTCGCACCTTTTAAAGAGTATAACTGTTCCTCCGTAGAAAAAATCCTCATCGTTTTCAAAAAAAAAAAAAAAATAATAATAATAATAATAATAATAATAATAAAATAAATAAATTAATAAATAAAAGTACAAAGAGCATCAAAACACATTTTATCAAAGAAAGAAAAAAAAAAAAGAAAAAAAAAACTCGTCCGTTAATAAAATGTCTCGAATTTCACTTTTAATCTGTTGCCAGTTGTTAAATATAAATAAAGAATAAAATTTTCTCGTGAATGAAAAATTTTTGTTACAAAAAAACCATCGTCTGCCAAAAAAAAAAAAAAAAAAAATAATAATAATAAATAAAATAAAACAAATTTATAAATAAACAAAAAATCGTCTGCACAGTCAGTAATTTTTTTTTATGAGCCTGCATTTCCGCCATGTTTGCAGAGTCGGAGTCGGAATCAGAGTCCTCATAGAAGATTACTCAGAAAAGTACGTTACAAACATTATTTATCAAAACCATTTTCTTACAAAGTTAGTTTGAAGGAAATCTGACTTTAAGTTCAGGATCAACATTCAACTTAAATTCCCCGTAGACGCTAATGTTAATTTTTTTTTCTGAACGGTTCAATATTGAACGAAAAATGGTTCACATCAAAAAGCGAAACATGGGAATGCATGGGAAAGCCTCTCCGAGATCTTTCACACAAAAAAAAGTTTATTCCATTCGGATGGTTCACTCAAAAGTTATTAGGTGGGGAAAGGTTGCTTGAGCGGTTCAATGTTGAACGAAAAAGTGTTCAAATTGAAAATTTTAATACGGTAATGAAGTATCCTTGCTGAGATCCTTCGAACAAAAAAAAGTTTTTTTAAATCGGACTGTTCACTCAAAAGATATTAGGGGTGACAGCTTGATTGAGCGGTTCAATGTTGAACGAAAAATTGTTCAAATTGAAAATGTAGATACGGGAATGAAGTATCCTTGAAAAGATCTTTCGAACAAAAAAAATTTTGTTCAAATCGGATTGTTCACTCAAAAGTTAGCATCGCGGGACCGGTTGTTTGAACGGTTCAAAGTTAAACCAAAAATTGTCGAAATCAAAAAATCAAATATAGGAATGAGCTGCACTCGCTGAGATCTTTCGAACAAAAAAAAATTTATTCCATTCAGACGGTTCACTCAAAAGTTATTAGGTGGAGAAAGGTTGCTTAAACGGTTCAATGTTGAACCAAAAGTGTTCAAATTGAAAATTTAAATACGGTAATAAAGTATCCTTGCCGAGATGCTTCAAACAATAAAAAGTTTGTTTAAATCGGACTGTTCATTCAAAAGTTATTAGGGGTGACAGCTTGATTGAGCGGTTCAATGTTGAACGAAAAATTGTTCAAATCGGAAATGTAAATACGGGAATGAAGTACCCTTGAAAAGTTCTTTCCAACAAAAAAAAGTTTGTTCAAATCGGGCCGTTCATTAAAAAGTTAGTATCGCGGGACCGGTTTTTTGAACGGCTCAAAGTTGAACCAAAAATTGTTCAAATCAAAAAATCAAATATGGGAATGAGCTGTACTCGCCGAGATCTTTCCAACAAAAAAAAGTTTGTCCAAATCGGAATGTTCATTCAAAAGTTATTAGGGGGGGACAGACAGACCGACCGACCGACCGACCGACCGACGCACAAATTCCCCATCTCAATACCCTACTTTCAAATTTTTAATTTTTCGATATTCATTTTACCTTTTTATTTTTTTAACTTGGCGATATTTTTTGGACTTGGCGATATTTTTTTAACTTGGCGATATTTTTTGGACTTGGCGATATTTTTTAGATGCATTAAGCTACTTTTGATACTTTTTTCGTCTTTCTTTTATTTTTAACGGGAAAGTAGGCTAAAAAGGAAATACTGGCTCTTTATGGGCCGACTACTGGACCTAATTATTTTAGTCGACTTTTAGGAAAACTCTTACAATCTTGCCAAGATCTACCAATCATGAACTTTAATAAAATAGAAAGTGTTTCATTCCAGAAGCCGATGCTCAAGAATTGAGTGCAGATCAAAAATACTTATGGGATCCTTCTAAAACTGTAATGTCTGGCAAATGTTTTCAAAATTTAGCAGAGAGGAACCCTGGAAACATTTCCCATGCAAGATGGATCACGATAGCCAAAAAGAATCTTGGGGTTATACATCGCAATTAGTGATCCAAGTTCAGAGTTAACTAAAATAGCTGAATTTATGATAAAGGTTTATGCACCCTGCTGATTTACAATCAAATCCCAGTATAAAATTGTTCATACATCGAAGCATTTTTTTGCGATCAGAGATTTCAGCAAATATTTAGATACAGATCTTAAGAATGATCATTCAACATTACAAAGAAATGCTTTCATGGCTCATCTAGAGCATCTTCTTGTACGAATGTTATTCAACGAGCCTAAGCATGTTAAGATTGCTTGCACTCAAGAAGATTCAAAACGTACGTCAAACTAAGCAAACTGAGTTGCGAGTACTAGTTAAGGATTCCGGGCTGTTATGCCGTGGTCTAAATGACTTTAATCCATACGTTTCGATCGCAACTGCGGCGGTCATCTTCAGTGGATGTCGTTGATTAATTTGGCGACTGATGCGAAATTTCGAACTGACACACACTGAAGATGACCGCCGCAGTTGCGATCGAAACGTATGGATTCACCCACTGAAGATGACCGCCGCAGTTGCGATCGAAACGTATGGATTAAAGCCATTTAGACCACGGCACAACAGCCCGGAATCCTTAACTAGTATTTACTCCGGCCGTGAAAGCCTTCATTCTTACATTGAGTTGCGAGTCTTTAAATGCCTCAAAGTTAACTTTGAAGCTGAAGATATGCGGATTTAATTAATTGGAAATAAACAGCTATTACGGAACCACCCCTAGTAACTGATATATGCATTTCAGACCTGGAATTGATTGCTGAAACTGGACTTAGTGACAAAAAAGAGTTTAAGATTTCTTCGCACACACAACCGGTTGAGAGCTGTTAAGTTTTAAAACGCGTCAACGATGTCAAGCAAAAGAATGACTTTGTCCTTTCGATGCTTATAGATAGAAAAGAACTTCCAAAATATGAAGCAGAGTGTCATTTTAAAGTTACTACTATGGGTTAATATGAAGTTTAAAAGAGGTATAAATGATACTCTTTAGTTTATTTGGAAGCAAATAATTTTTCTTCAAACTCTGATAAAACAACTATTTTGAAAAAGGGTTTGATGTTTCCAAAATTAATTTCTAATTAATCATAAAATGACAATGCACATACTATTCTTTATATGTTTTGGTGCTAAGTTTTGAACCTAATTCTTGTAATAACATATTGCTTTGTAATAAAATGAATTTGATATTTGCAAGATTATTTTATAACCTTTTATTATCTTTAAACCTCACAACTACTGTTGCAAGAAAATTAGAAAATAAAGTGAAATGATTTTTATACATAACACATAAAAAAATAGACCAGAAATTGCTTATTAGCAACAACAAAAACTAATTCATTTATACCGAAAATTCTAACTTGAACTTCATAAAAACCCTTATTTTTAGAACTATGCGGGAGACCTAAATGCCGCATGAGAGCAACAAATTTTATTGAACTATAATTCCCGGCTTTATTACAAACAATTTTCATATTGAAAATGTTTTAACACTTATCTTAAATTTAAAAAAAAAAATATATTTTTGAAGAAAATCATAAACTTTAGGCCTCCTGCGGGAAACTTAAATAATTTTTGATTTGAATAAATTTTTTTGTGGAATATGTTGGCTGGTAGGGGCAACTTGTTATCAACTTAGTAAATTGAATTTCGAAAAAAAGTTTTTTTCGATACACCCTAGTGTATACAGCATAACTCCATTTTTCTGCGGCAAAGATGGGGTTAATTATAAATTAATGAATACCTATTTCTTATCAAATATTTCCCTGATTTATGTTGGACTAGCGGTACCCGCACGGCTTTGCCCGTGGTATAAAATTAAAAATTCATTTGTAAAATAATTGATATAGCAGAAAAAATGCTCTATTTCAGTTATAATTCAACTATAATTCCTTCAAAGTATGATATAAAAATCTGATATGGACCCCACACTACTTAATTTTACGTGTAAATTGCTTAGTAGATGCCTTAAGTGCTAAAATAGTGCTTGGAGTGAGCAAGATAACAATTCAAACATTTGTATCCCTAGTTTGCTACGAAACAATGCAAAAAAATGTTTTACAATGATAAATCTCCTAAGTATCGCCGATTTTAACATCATTCAGTGGATTTTTCGCAAAATATAGCCAATAGCGCCAAATTGAACAAAAAAAAAAAAAAAAATCGCCAAATTGGCGTCAAACACTTGGCGACCAAAAGCTTGGCGATACATCGCCAAGTGGTCGCGCCAATTCATATCACTTTTGTCTGCATTGAAAACACTGATTTACCCCATAAAAGGGGTAAACCACCCCTTTGGGGACATTCGAATGCAACCCCAAGGAGAGGTGCACAAAAATAAGCCAAAAGAGAAAATAAGAACAATTTTGTTGCTCACAGAAACCAACAGAAATCTTACCAAAGTTTAAAAGAAGAAGAAAGTTTTCTTTCCTAGCTTTAAAAACTTAACAATATATTTTCCGAAATGAACACTTTAAAAAGAACGATGCAACATCGCAATTGATACGATATTTGGATAATCTGTGCATTAGGTACCCTTTTCTCGCTAAATGGGCGATAGGCGAGCCAAGCGTGGGAACCCTGACTATTTTGCGTAGTTTCTCTCGGAGCTTTCAACTCCGCGAGACACGCAAAACGCGCCAAGCATTGTCTCAAAGCACATTTTCACCGGGAAAAAGACAGGGTTGCCAGAGAATTGAAACAGAAAAATACGACGCCTCCTCTAAAAAAAATATAGTACAAAATACTACTGTTTCCAAACGTCACCAAAATCAATATTGCTGAAATGCGACATCTATGAAAATGAAAAAAAAAAAATCTGCCAAATCTTTTAATTAAGTTATTAAAGTATATTGGAAACAGGGTTGCCAGAAAAATACTACGCTCCTTATTTGGGCCGAAAAAATACTACCGTAGTATCAAAAATACTACGTCTGGCAACGCTGGAAAAAGAACGAAACAAAAAAAGGTATGAAAACGTAACCATGGTAACAACATGAAAAGTTGATTTCCGTTGATAAAATAATTCATTTCATCTCTCTTTTCAAACAAATTTTATTCTCAAGCTGAACCATTTTAGAATAGGTAAGCCTTGAATTCCGGGATTCTAAAAACAATTATTACAGCTCTCCTGATGATCGTAGAAACTTCAAAAAAAACTTTATTTTGTGCAGAAAATTTCAAGCTTTCGAATGACATAAGACTTGAAAATGTGTATGGAATATTTCTTCCCTATTTTATTGAATTTCTGCTAAGAATTCAAATAGAAAAAGAACGAAATGGAATTTTCAAAAAATCGCTTCGAGGTGCAAAACTACATGCTACAAACTAATTTTGTGCCAAGTGGCATGAAAATCGACTGAATGGTTTTGGCGCTACGCGCGTAACAGACAGAAAGACAGACAGAAAGAAAGAAGGAAACACAGACCCACCTTCATCTTTGTTATTAGTAGAGATTTTATGAAGCCTGTATTTTGGCATTTGGTAGTCTTTTTTTTAACTGATTGCACGTGCATAGTTCTAGATCAAAATGAAACAACGAAATTTTTGATATTTATTTTATTATTCATTTAATATACAATTTTTGATGTTGAATACATTTCATACATATTAAATAATGGTATTTACAAGAAATTTGTATTTTTCAACAAAGGTTCGTATAAGGAGGTATTCAGGATTATTCATTCCGACAACTTGACGGTGTGAGTCGTATTTTCCCGCAAAGAAAGATTTTTCTGAGTTACATTTGAAAGAAATTTTTGTTGATAAACCAAATGATCCATATAACAATTTCAAGGTTCTTAATTATTTAATATGTTAACAAATAATCAAAATAATTCATATATCTTGAAATATACTTTGTTTAATTTGATGAAAAATAATAATAAAAGACTCGCACCAAATGAACTAAACTATCAAATATAGACTTAAGATTAGTAATGTTTTGTTTTAATATAATAAATAACCTTAAAATTTAAATTGAAAAAAAAAAAAAAAGCTGAAGTAGATGTTGAACAGTTGTCGCTAAACTAGTAGATTAAAAAATATGTATTTAAAAATGAAAATTCTGTAATCAAATTAATTACAGCAATTAATTTGCTGTGTGCAAAACCCTCCATTAGCACTATACCAATTAAAGCGAATAGGAAATTAAACGTTTATATAACAGACTAAAGCAAAACATAGAGTGGTTTGAAATTTATGCAATATTTTATTTATTAAAAAATTAAAAAAAAAAAGAGAAAGAAGAGCTTTCTTCTTTTTTTTTGATCATGTCAATTTTTGCCTTATGCATAGTGTCTGCCACATTCCTTCAGAAAAGGTTGGGTCCAAAATATGAATTTTCAGAACTTTGAAATTATTTATTCAACTTTTTGTACCGAGATTCAAGAAGAAAAGAAGTGTGCTATTATACAATAAATGTTGTCGGCCAATAGTAAAAATGGAGGGCGACCAGCGAATGAACAACTAAGCTTAATTTCCTTTTCAAAAATTCATAATATGGTTCAAAAACAGAAGCATTTGGTGCATACTAGTAGAAATATTTTAACTGATTTGTATGCAATTATTAAAAAAAAAAAAAAAAAGCGGTGGACGAAAGTAGCATTTTTTGTCGTAATGTAAAGATGGAATTTTTACTATTGGCAGTTTATCTTTAAGAAAAAGAAAAGAAGAGAAAAGAGCTATTCGTTCAGTGGGGTTTGTTCATTTACTGGTCGGTAAATCCTCTAATTTTTGTTTCATCAAATTGCTCAAAGAGAAAGTTCATGAATGTTTGAGAAAAGTTAAACTATTTAACTCAAGATAGTAAAAATCATATTTATTACTTAGCTCCCTTTGCCTTAACGTAAAAGAAAGGAACTGAAGTGAAGAGAAATATTGAAAATTTCTGTAAAAAGATAGAGCTTAAAAATTCATACGATTGCTTTTCAAAAAAGAAAAATATAAAAACTTAACAAAAGAGCCGTAAAGTGTACTACTATCTTTGAAAAAAATGACTAGAATTCAATGTAAGCTAACAATCATGGCAATTCTTTTTCAATAAATTATGGCAACAAAATTATTTAATGAATGATATTTACCTGAATTGTTTTTGGTGTACTTTAAAAGCATGGTAAAGGGCAAAACTAGGGGTGGTTAGTGACCATAAGGCATTTAATTGAAGAATACGGCGATTTAAGAAATGTCTGTCAATCCTCACAAATCTCTAATAGGAATAGCTTATTTACCTTAAAGTGCAAAAAATGCAAAAAGCAATTGAGAAAAATGTTGTCCCCGTGATCAAGATGAAGTCTTTGTACATTAATTTATTAAAAATACATTACCGACATCATTTAACGTATTTAGGATAGTTAAAGTCTTATTAACCCTTTCAGTCGAAAAAAATGTGACCACTAGACCACTAATGAAATTCTTACCACCTTCTACTGGCGACTAAAGAATTACCCAATTTTGCCCTTTAAGCATGTTTAACACAAACTAAGCAAAAACATAAAAAAATGACAAAACATATTTTGAGCAGTAAAACATGACTAGAATGTAGAGTCATCAACAATTTAAGCATAATTTACGACGATTAAAAATAAATACATAAATAAATAGAATAAAATCAAAAAATAAGTGAAAAGTAAAACAATGTTTTGTTTCATATAGAGGTAAAACTCTCAATTAGTGTTATGTTTTTAGGGTAGGAAATGTCTGATCAGACCTTTAATTGACGGAATCATCTTAAACATTTAAAATTGCCTGTTGAGTGAGATGAACAAAGAATTACAAAACTATTCAACAAGTCGGGGGAAAGTGTACACTGTCCTAGTGTTGGTCCTTTTGGCTGAAATCGACTCGAGGGCTGTCTCAAAAGTCTTCATCTTCGTCGAATAACAATTACATCAGGAGTGATGTCCTTAGTCCAAAGCAGCCAACAAAGAATGAATGTTTCCTGGTGCAGCAATGTAAAGAGTCCATGCCTGCCACCGAAAAGTAGAGTTCAGTAAGTTTCCTCAAACTGTGCCTTAAAAAATATCGTAGTTAGAGTTACGGTTTGAAGTCAGATAGTGACGTCATGTGAGCAGAGTTTAACGATTCATTCTCTTCCTGCGTAAGCTCACTTGCACACGTTTTAACTCGAAAGTATGCAGTGCACGAGACTTTCAGTATGTTCCCATGCGCACGTATGCGGGCCATTTAAAAATTCGAACACAAGAATAATGACGAAAACTGCTGATCCTTTTCCTTAAGAAGTAGCACAAGTTAAACATTCTTAGTAAGAGTGGATGAAAAATTATTCGTTTCTTTCAAGAGCAATGCACGATAGAATATGTTAAAGTTTCTTAGTAATACAATTTTTTTTTTTAATTTTAATTTACGATTTTTAATTTTCTTGCTATATATTTCCCATAGATTACTAGAGAATTAAACCAAACATTTGCCGTGTAGTTTTCAAATATAAGTTAAAAATTACTTTTAATTATCATTAAAATTCGTGATGATTCTTGAGCATTTAACAATAGGGCATTAAAAGTTAGGAGGATTAAAGGGGGAGGGGGGATTAAGGAGCTTTCTGAAATACTCTGAATTTTGCCTCAGAAAGTTAGAAACGAAAGTCAATGATTTTCCCATTTGAAACAGAAACAAATGTATAATAGAAAAAGTGTTCTGCATCAATGTCATTGAAAAAGGGGAAGACTAAAACCAGCTCTCATTTTCAATGCTGTCATATAAATATGTTTTACTTATCTGATACATTGTCTGCTTCTGTTTTGATTGCAAGGGTATTGTAGTTAACTGTTTCAGAGCTTCTGGGAGAGATAAAGTGAACATTAGTGACCTGGAGGTTAGAACCTGTACCCTTCTGTGTAAGAGGCCAGCGTCTACTCCGTCGGCCGCATGGGAATGTTATTGAACCTTTATTCCCCAGGAACATACTGATAGCCACTGGCAGCATTTTTGTCGGTTTCATCCGGTACTAGGCTCCCTCCCGGAACCGTGAGCTCCTCATAGGGCGGTGCACGTCCTATGGAGGAGGAGGGCATAACAAAGATTGTGTCTTCCAGTCCTCGAAGTGGTAGTTGATATTACGTCTGGTACTGGAGCATGGGGGCCGCCGAGAGGTTGGGGTGCGGCGTGGTGTTCATGCGCAGCGCCGGGAAGCTCTTGTTGTACCAGTCCTCGTCGGCGTCCTGGCGCATGGCCGCCGCCATGTTGGGGTTCGCGTGTCCCATGGGGAAGGGCTGCGCGCCCATGGGCGGGTAGCTGGAGGCCATGGGCTGGTAGCGGCCGCCCATGCTGTTGATGGCGTTGGGAGGCGGGTACTGGTAGCCCCGGGAGGCCACGGTGGCCGTCGGGTAGATGTTGCGCATCATGGCCCCGTTGCAGGTGGGGAGCACGGAGGGCGCGGCCAGCGCCTTCTGCAGCTGCTTCTCCTGCTTGCGGTACTTGGCGCGCCGGTTCTGGAACCACACCTGGTGTGCAGAGAAAGATGTTAGCATTCGTGTAATTGTAAAAAAGCAGTCGAAAACTTTGTACTGTGAAATGAGTAAAATGGAACAAAGTTAAAAGAAAAGTACAAATGTATACTTTAAAAATGAGTTTTTAAACTCAGAAAACAGGTGTTTCGAGGCTGTGAAATTCAAGCCCCATCATCAGTGCATTAAAAATAAAGAAGAATGAATTCACATGGCCCAAATAGTCAAGAGTTCACTTACTGTTTGGCCATGTGAATTCGTTCTTCTGTTTTTCATGAATTGCACAGCCTCGAATCAGCTGTTTATTGATTTTTTAACTCATTTTTATTGTATACTAGCTTAATACCCGGCGTTGCCCGTGTGCTTATTAATACAACATAGCATTCAGGGAAAATAAGTTTGAAAGAGTTCTATTCATATGGGTATAAAATAATTTGCATCAATCAGTCTCTTAGGTACAAACTTTGAAAAAAACTAAAATATTACAGAAAGTTAAACGTTTACAGAAAAATAGTCTTATCAAAAGGTGAAAATTAAAGAGAAATGTTGTCTGTGCTTTGCCGCGTCCACTGGCATGAAATATATGCACATGGAAGTGAAAAAATTGCATCAAATTCACCCGCCAAATTCAAAATATTAACTTTTCTCTATTAACTGTTCCCACCTACAAAGTAAAAATTATTATAACTCAAGCTAATAAATCTGTCTGAAATAAATCTGTTTCTCGTTCTGAAGGCTTATCTCCATTACAGACGCAACTGTTGTCGCATTGCAAATTTGAAATTCAAATCCGTGGTTCTTTTTATAAAGTCCACATGAATTATGATTGTTTTTTACTTATTTCAATGCTAAAAGGAAATAGGTGAGCCTTAAATTGAAAATTCATTACTTTAATAGTAATCATTGTTGGAAAATACTCATATTTAAAAATCTTAAATTTCATCAATTTGAATGCTAAAAGGCCTATCTCGATTACAATATAACCCTATAAAAGGGTCATTTTTTGATAAAAAATTTAAATTTGAGCTTTTTAGATTTTTTAAAATTTCAAGACCCCGCCTATGAGAATTCTAGGGCATCAAGGAACCTCTGTGTCAAGTTTGATGAAAATCTGACGCAAACTGTGGATTTGAATAGAGAACAAGTATATATATATACATACACTCATTTTTATAGATATAGATGTTTGTACTTTTTTAAACGTTGTTCCATTTTACTCAGTATTCGTGTACCTTATATATTACGATCAGAATAACTTCAATAAACAATCAAAGCACCTATAGTTTGGGGGTAATTTCACCGCTACGTACGTAACAATCAAACTTCAAACACGCAGAATTGAAATTTGGTTGGATAAAAATCTAAACTTTTTTACTTCCTTTTACGTAGTAAAGGAAGTATTGTGATCGCGAAAAAAAAATCACTCAAATTTGAGTCTAAATTTTGATTTTGCTCACCCCCGAATGAAAATTCCTTAATTTTTTTGACCTGTCAGCACGTGCATATGTACCTACCAACATATAAGCAGCCGAAAAATCCTTTTCAACCACCCCCGAGTTAATTACGACGAGTTTTCTCGTGACGTCTGTATGTACGTGTGTGCGTATGTATGTATGTGGGTCGCATAACTCAAAAACTATATGCCGTAGAAGCTTCTAGCTTGGTATGTAGGCTCTGAGGATGGTCTAGTTATGCACCTCCCCTTGTGTTTGCATTCGAATGTTCCCAAGGGGGTGTTTTACCCCTTTTTTGGGGTAAATCAGTGTTAATTTCAATGCAGACTCAAGTGATATGAATTGGCGCGACCACTGGCGATATGTCGCCAAGCTTTTGGTCGCCAAGTGTTTGACGCCAACTTGGCGACATATAGCCAAGTTGGCGACAAATTTGGCGAAATTTTTTTTTTTTTTTTTTTGAATTTGGGTTCAACTTGGCGCTATTGGCGATATTTTGCGAAAAATTCACTGAATGATATTAAAATCAGCAATATTTAGAAAATTAACCATTGTAAAATATTTTTTGCATTGTTTCACTGCCACAGATAGTGGCAGTGAATTGTTACCTTGCTCACACCAAGCACTTTTTTTAACACTTAAGGCAACTACTAAGAAATTTACACGTAAAAGGAAGTAGTGTGGGGTCCATACCAGATTTTTCTTTTGTATAATTCGATGTTATTTATGCTATCCTAAATTTTGGTACGGATTCCGTGATTACAAAAAATAACACAAAAATGTTTAAAATTTGATTGTTATGTTCGTAAAATAGAAATTGCCATGGAGCAAACTCAACCGGGAAGCATTTATAATGGTGTGATTTGGATTTGCATATTATTCAAGGTTGCCAATTTAGCTTTACCTCACTGTAGAAGCGAAAAGGAGTGTGCTTGGTGCTTTTTGTTAGTGCATCGTTGTAAGGATGGCAATCGATTGGTAAGTAACTGCCAATGCGAAACCTCAGCATTGTTTTAAAAGAACTACGAAGTCCACGGTTGGCATAATGCTATATCAGTATGGTTAACTATTCGTGAACGTATTTATGGATTAGTTTGATAAATCATTCAACTACTTGATGATTAAGAAAATGGATAAAAAGGTATATACTTTGATAAAACGTTTAAGGCTAGTGAAGCAATGTGATCCCTATTTTTTGTATAAGCAATGAAAAAAAAATCTGCATTTACCAGTTGACTCAAACAATTTGAAATTACTCCAACGCTAATTAGCATTGGGTGGTGCTTTGTTGAAAAGGTTGGATCAAAAGCGAGCGTTTATGTTTACAAGAAATGCTATCCCTACAGCTTGGAGTTGAAGACTATCTGACAATATTAATTTTTTTTTTTTACTGTACTAGCTTTCGACTATGCTTTTGACTTTGAGTATGGAAGTGGGAAAGACCTCATCAATATAACTATGCAGTGTAGTTAAGAAGTGCTTATGCATTTTTTTTTTTGAAATGAAACCCACTTTGAAAGAACAGCATCTTTAAAGCTGTATGTTAATTTTGTTTCCACAACATTTTTGGTTTAAAATCCTAAACACACGAACTTTTAGCTCTCAGCAATATGAAAACGAAACTCCTCACCAGTGGGAATACTAAACGTTTACAATAAATACAGTAGGTAATTGCATTTGTAAACACCAGATTTTTAAGCTTTGCGTTTTAAAGAACAATGCAACTTATTTTGGAAGGAGATCGTATGTTTATTCTTTCTTCCTAAACGCGATTTTGAAGAAATTTCTTAGTGAACGAAATCTGTTTGAGGATGCGATGATTCTCTGGGATGAAAACCGTTTTCTTACCGTGGCTCAAGAAATTGCATCGTGCTTTTGCAAGAAACGGATTTCGAGCTTGAAAAGATCACTTTCATTTACGGATCTCGAGGGAGTGGTTATGAAATATCTTGCGAATGCAATCTATCTAAGCGCGAAGATCTGGTCTCGTCGAATGGCTAACACCTCGAGGAAAAATCATTTGCGAGGAAGACTACCCGGTGTTGTTGGATTTCCTGATAAATAAAAATCCGGTATATTAAAAAGCCATTTATGGGCAGGCAGGAGAGGGCACTGGGAAAACTTTGTGGAAGACGCGAGAAGAATTTTCGAACGATGCATCCGCCCTTGCGAAAGGAAAAAGAAATCTGCTTTTCGCAGCTGCCGGAGTTTGGAAAGTAGCTGTTTTGCCACGCCAGACTTATGCATAATTGATAGAGATTCGCCTCGGAGTTGGTGTTTTTTTTTCTTGCTCCCTTTGTGAGCGCGCCCTTCCTCTCAGTCTTAAGGCGGGCAAATTTGCATGCGTGCACTCTTTTGCAGGCGAAGATTTGTTCCTCTGTTTGCAGCAGCTCCCCTTTTTTGCCTCTGGAGGCGGTGCGTATGCAAAGCGTGCTTGTTTATTCGGAAAACAAATTCCGCGTAGGGCGCAAAAGGTTTTTGTTGGAGAAGCAATCCCATTGTTTGATGGAGTTACTCGTTCCTTCTTTTTCATTTCGGAGGAAAAGGGTAAAAACGCGGGAATCCTTTTGATGGCTGCGCCGCAGCTGGCGCGGCCCCTTCCACTTGATCCCGGGCTCGCTTACATAATTCGCGGCGCTTACACATCGAAACTTTTCTCCTCATTTTTTCCCGCCCCTCTTCCGCGTTCGCGTAACGCGATTTTCGCGGGGAGGTCCCGTAGACAGCTGGAGGAAGGAATGCCCGTTTCATATGCAGAATCCATTACCGCCGCTCGCCCGACTACGCGCTTGTCATACCAAATGAGGGACGCTTGTTTTTCTTCTCTCTCTCTCTTTCTCGGCGAGGGAAGAAAGAGCGCCCATCAGCCACTTAGAGAGAGAGCGGAGCCCTGAAAGGGAGAGAGACCGCATTAGGGCGGCGCGCGCGCAAGGGCGCCCTAATGAAGACTGGCAGCCCCGCCGCGACAACTCGCAGCGCTGCAAATTCGATTTGCACTCGGGGGCACCGGGAGCGTAATGGACTTGAAGACGTTTCATCGCACGCCCGAAAAAGCCGACCCGCCCCCCCCCCCCACCCACACACCGGAGCGCCCTGCAATCAGTGGGACTCGTAATGGGGCGGAGAGAGAGAGCGCCCCGGTATCCAGGGCGAAACTTAACGGATTTGATTTGGGGCGCCCGGCTAAAAGAGGTCTGATAAAGTTCCCCGAAAAATTACTTTAGTCTCATTGTCGGTCTCTGCAATGGCGAGAAATCAGATTAGAGGAACGATCTCTCGTTACGGGCCCGCGTCTCGGAATGCAATAAGTGGCGGAGCGTGTCAACACGCGCGTGCCTTTTCCGAACAAACCGCATTAGCGCGAGATGACCCCGCTCAATTATTCGTCTGCGCGCGGTCCGAGGAGCTGACACCTCTGCTAACGAGCTTACGCGCCCAGATTTCGCACGCTGCCGTCCCATCGACTTCTACCGCATTGGCTTCCTAATCATATTTCTTGAGTAGAATGATCGGCGGTTATTTGCTTCATAAATGTTGGCCGATGAGCCCTGATTTTTAACCTTCCGCCAGACCGATCATCTGAAGAGCGAGCCCTGTGCCCCAAGACACGAGGGGCACTTTCCGGTTGAGTAAGGTTGTTGTTCCTTGCGCGTGGAGAGTAAGTAAGCGCGACGCCGCTCGATGATCATAAGTGGAAGTCTGTTTTGTGAATCGCTAATGAACGAGGTGAACGAAAACACAGTCATAAGAGTCGAAGTAACTGAATCTTTGCTGTGATAAAATCATTGATTTTCTGCCGATGATGCAATTGTGAAATAAAATTTAGTATTATCACTAAATGAAGCAAACGTATCACCCTGTAAGTGTAGCTGAAATTAGTTCCATTGCTGTGCGTATCTATAGGCAATTCATACATGATTAATTGAATGAAATGAAGTTTAGTGATGTAGTCTCATTTTGGTTAACTAATGAAATCAATACCAAAGCACTCATGTTGAACATAAAGAGGTCATTTTACATAAAAAGACATAAGGAAATATCTCTGGATCAACGGTTGCTCAGCTCTTGATCCTGAAGATAGTAAGGAGTTGTCTTCAGTTTCCTATCCAACCGGCAAAACCACGTGTAGTGGTAGGCACAATGGACGCTGAAGTGGAAAGTACGAGTATTGGCACTCTCATTTCATTATTTTGGGGAGAGTTCACTCTTCTGTAACAAATGGTTAGCTTCGGCGAATAAAGAAATTTTAATTAAATTCAATTGTGGAAGCCCTGGTAAAAATTTGATTTAGTATAAATATTACGTTCGTATGTCTTTCTAATAAAATTATGTTTCTCTAACATTATTTGAAGAGTTAATTATCCTTCAGAATTTGAGTTGGAGGTCACACGCAAAGTCAAGTAAAAAATTAACAATGGGTTGTATAAGTATATTACGTGACATTAATTGCTTTAAAAGTCCTTGATTTCACCACGTATTTGGGTTTTATTCTGATAAATTGTAAATTTATCCTGGTGGAACCTCGTCAATTGTTGTATCATCCGATTTTTTTGAAATTTCTAATGGCCAGATTCACCGTGAGGCTCAATACTACTATTGGATATGGCTGAAATTGTAGGTTAGACATCTCATTTGTATTAAGCTACATTAAACTGGGCGATGAATACTACGTTTTAATTCCATGAATCTGAGTTTCCTACCAATAATAGAAAATGCATCCTTTTTCAGGAATTTTTTGTACGCTGTGGATTGTACGCAGTGGTCCAAAAGCTAAGAACTGAAGGTCGCTTTTTGTCAGGGGGTTGGAATGGAAAAGGCTCCTGAAGAAGCCAGGGTTCACAAAGGGCTGTCGTGCCAATGAATTAATGATGATGTGTGATACCGTCAGAATAAAGCATTTATTGCCCATAATTTGGCGATGGCACTAATTCTCCCAATCATCTAAACATCTCCTCGATCTCACCTGATGACTGGTTGGTTTGATTCGGTTTAGTGGCACAAGAGCTTTCATAGGCTTTAATGCGCCAAACTATAGTTAAAGAGTGGAAAATGGTGCCAAAAAGAAAATAATTTGATAAAGGCTTGAAGGAAATAAAACTTCCACAATTTTGAAACTTTTGCAGAACTATACACATGAACGAAGTTTTGAAATTTGAATAACGAACCAAGAGATTAAACTACAAAGTAATTTTGAAAAATATTTAAAAAACATGAATAAGAAAACAAAGACGAGACGAAAACAACGACACAAGGACAACACTAAATTAAAGATAAAAAACCAATCTCCTGAAGGAAGGGGAACAATTTGGGATGAGGTATGTCCCCTAGAAGTTCCTCCAAAGGTGGATGAAAATGATCAAAGAATTTGAAACGAATATGATTCAAATTTGGAATATCAGAGAGAATATGCAACACTGTCTGATTGATATTACATGTGTTGCATATAGGAGATGGTTTGCGGCAAAAAAGATATCTGTGGGTGAATCCTGTGTGCAACTTGTTTTCTTCTGATAATTTTTGATGACTTGAAACCTTTTGTCGACAGCTGGATGGAGTGCAATTTATTTTGAGTTTCTCTACAGGCTCACTGCCAATAGATGTTAAGACAGTCGACAATTGTATTTTCATGTTATTGAAAAAAAAACAAGGTCATTGGCACTAGCAGCCTTGGTAGCTGAATCAGTTGCCTCATTCACTGCAATGCCAACATGTCCAGGGATCCAGTGTAAGCGAACTTCAAAGTTACTTTCTTTCAGGTCATTGTACACAGTAGATAAGATTGAATTACCAAATGGTGGCTATTGTTGTTACAATGAGCGATAGCTTCCACTGACCTCAAAGAGTCAGTATGTATCACCCACCTTTTGTAATTTTATTGGGTTATAGTTTGTGGAGCTGTAACGATGGCTTTTATTTCAAAAGTAAATACTGAACAAGCCTTAAGTAAAAATCAAGACGTATGAACAAGACGTATTTAATTGTAGTAGATCTCACCTGTATGCGCGCCTCATTGAGCTTAGTGATGCGGGCCAGTTCCTCCCGGCAGTAGATGTCCGGGTAATGCGACTTGGCGAAGGCGGCCTCCAGCTCCTGCAGCTGCTCTTGCGTGAAGGTGGTGCGGTGGCGCCGCCTGGCGGGGGTGGGCGGGCAGGTGGCCGACCCGCCACCTGGGGTGGAGGTGGGCGGCGTGAGGCTGCCGCCCGAACCCACCAGCGTCGGGCTCGTCTCCACCTTCAGCTTCTTGAAGGCACCCTCGGTGGCGGCCGTCAGAACTGCGGGAGGAGAGAATACTGTGCGTCAAGGCCTGTTCACATTACGACTGCTCCGTCCGAATGAAGTGGTTTTTCGGACGTGACGGACGGAGGTGAAAAGTTTCGAGCATTCGCACTAGCTCCGTCCTCAAGTCACGTGAAGGTACTCCCCCACAAATTATGAAGAGCGACAATGCGAGAGCCAATGAAGTCGCTACCAAAAAACCGGTTATCTGTCAGCCCCGACGACATCCAGCATTCTAGAACGGTGACGGAAGCCGATGGTCGGGCGTGTTGTCATGGCAACGGATTCCGAAAACCAGTTTCACATCGAAAAATTCGGTTCGGACGGCCAGATCGGTCGTAATCTGAATAACGCTCTAAGGGACATCCACACACAACGGAAAATCCGAAGGTGCTCCTCGAGGCCCCAGTCCTGGAGGAAAACCTCTATATGTTCTGTACAGGGGTCTCCACACGCTCCGGAAAATACGAATACCTGCCTTTCCTTGAGGCGAACCTCAAGTCTCCATACGCTACGGGAATGTACGGAGGCTAGTGTCTTGAGGAAAACCTCCTACTTATCCACACAGTACAATCGGAGTTGAGGAAAATCAAATAAAGTTTTAGATGGGAAATTCCAGCATCAATGCCGGAGATCTGTGGGAATATATCAACAGAATTCACCACATGGGCCATCTACAAGAAACGGAAAATCCGAAGGAGTTCCTCGAAGCCACGGTCTTTGAGGAAAACGTCCATGTGTGTATGGTGAATTCTGTTGAGATATTTCCTTTTAACTCCGACCTAGAGGCCGGAATTTCCCATCTAAAATTTTATGCGATTTTCCTCACGTCCGACCGTACTGTGTGGATGGGTAGGAGGTTGGCTTCAGGATACTAGCCTTCGTATATTCCTGTAACGTATTGAGACTTGAGGTTCGCCTCAAGGATACTTCAATGCAGGCCTTCGGATTTTCCGGGGCGGATGGAGACGCTCCTATTTTGAGGGTTTCCTCAAGGCAGACCTTCGGTTTTTCCGGAGCGTGTATAGATTTCATTGTATATCATGCGTTCTTAATTACGGTTATTTTAGGTAAAAGATAACAGAAGGTACATGGAAATAGACTCTGTTACTACTGTGACAGCCGTTGAATTTGGAAAAGCAGAAATTGGGCCAATTCTCGGAAAACGGTAGCTATGTCCTTTACTCGTTGCTTCATTTTCACTGAAAATAATGATTTGAAAATGTAATGAACACAATTTTGTTGCTTGAGAAATCACGCACGTATGTGAGATTTCTTGAGAAAAAATTTCGTCATTACCTATTATCTTTCAATGAAATATATGTACCATCACGTGGGATACAAAATGGTTACTTTTTTCGTAGAAAAGCCCTAGCAACCTAATTTTTTTCAGCAGTTTAAATTATTATCTTTACTCAACGAATGAAATATGTTTCATTTACAATGTAACTTTAGTCTTCAAAATCTACAGTTTGTTTCCTCATTACTATATTAATAGAACAAACATACTAATTCATAAAACACATTACACAAAGTTGACTTTGGATGTTCTCGTACGTAAAGCATACAAACAAATTAAATAATAAAAAAAATGAACAAAAATATAACTGTGTCATCAGTACCTTTGCATCAAATGCAAATATCAAAAAAAAAGTGTTCAGTCCTGCTCAAATAAAATCTAAAGAACTATAGCGAAATCTTGATGATCTTTTTGAGTCTGATTGTCCTACACGGGGCGGTGGAATGGGACAAATACGTGTAAAAGACATTTTACGATGTCAAGGGTTCGTTAATTAGGCTCAGTTTGGGGAAGGAAAATATGTGGGTAAATAGGGGAGAGAAACTCCATTACCACATTAAGGCAGCTGTCAAAACTGAGAAAAACAAAAGCACGTGTCAGAGCCATGAGAAGATAGGATGTGTTCGTTAATTAAGATCAATTGGGGTAAAAGGAAACATAATGGTAAATAGAAACAAACTCGATTACCATCCGTGCGATAATTTTTGGAATTATACTGTTGGTGGTTGTGAAGACTAGGTATCTTATAGAAGAGATTCTGAGTGTTCCACGTGTTTCCAAAGAATTGTGTAGGCATAATCATTGTTTGAAGAGGACATTATGGAAAATGGTGATTTTTAAAGTTGAGTGACCTTACGTTTTCCTCTAGTCATTGCTCAAAAAATTTGAAAGATTTAAGATTTCATTGAGTCATAGGACCCCTAAAGAAGAAAGATCTTTAAAGTCCGTGATAAAAGTTCTTCAAGACTGTCTACGCGTGAAAAGTACTCATTGAAAAAACAAACAAAAGATTTCATACATAGTAGGGGAATGTGGAAGCTAAACAGCGGGCTTTTTAACCAAGTCTTAAAACATATAGTTGATTCCCGTCAAAAAATAAAAAGCTCTAAAGATCAACGAAATAAATAATACAAGTCTTTTTCAAAACTAGATACACATTAATACTATTAAAATCTGTTCGAGTCTGTCTGTCTGTTTAAAGCTTGAACTCCTCAAAAACCGCTGAGAGTAGAAAATCGAACTAGGTGCTATTCAATTTGAAATTTTCCAAGGAAAACAATAAGACCAACCGCGTAACTGCACGACTTTAATTAGCTGAAATATTAATTAAAACGTTAATTAAAATTTTGAACTATTTAAAATTCTGAGACTTTTATTTTTTTCCGTTGCCATTTTGAATACTTGTTACAATAAAAGTTCTAAAAATTAATTGTAGTAAGACTTTTATTTCTCCACATTTTTCGTCATTTCTTTTATTCTATACCTAATCAATATTTTTTATTTATTTCTGTTGCCATTTTGAATGTGTGTTAACAAATAAATTTCTGGTTGATGTTTTAGCGGGGTCTTTTTTTTGCTGCGATCTAAATATTAAAACATTATTTCGTTTAGAATTTTTGGGAAATTATACCGTAAATGTTTCATTTGTCATTTAGGGAGAGTGTTAAGCATGCGCTATTTGACATCGCTTTTATTTTTAAGGAAGCCCATGCAACGCCGGGCCACGCAGCGGGTATTATACTATTCGTCGTTTATAGGAAATATTTCTTGTTATTATGAGATGATCAAGTTCTTGTGATTATCATTTAAAGTATTAATTGAGATCTATTGATTTTCAGTGCAGTATTTATTTAGATCATATTAGGCATGTTTTGATTTTAAATGTTCAATGCAATCTGTCAAGTGCACGTGGGGCAAAGTAGATGGGGCAAAGTGAAATAATTCCTTTCGTTTACTTATTCATTTATTTATTAAAGCCCAAACTTATTTCTTCAATTATTCATTTATTTACACTTCTTTGTTTATTAATTTACTCATTTATTCATTCATTTACTTATTTTCTCATCCATTCTCTATTTTATTCGCTCATTAATTTTTCGCATGCATTAAATTATTAATTAATTATTTTTTTTTTAATTTTTCATAATTACATTATTTCATTATATCTTTAATTATTTACGTTTATTTGACGAAAAATATTTATTTATTCTTTTATTTTTTTTCAGTATTAAATCATTTCTTTCTTTCTTTACATTCATTTGAGGAAAAATACTTTTAATCGTCAAATAAAAAAAATTTCATAACAAAAATATTCTAATTTTTACTTTGCTCCATGGATTTTTGAGGGGGAATTTTTTCACCTTTTTTTGAAGAAACAAAATAACTGCTGAAAATTAAAAATAGCATTTCAACGCAGGTTGAATTACAAAATATGTTGTTTCTTCTTTATGTGCAGTAATTTTCAGGAAAAACTTCGAATTTGTTCAGTTTGAAACAAGTAAGTCATCTTAACTAGTTTACTTTGCCCCACATTCCCTAACAAAGTTAAATACAGTCCCAGACAAAAATATAGGGCCAGGAAGAAAACATAAGAAATATTGAAGTTAAACTGTGCGAGTGGTTGTGAAAAGAAAACATAGTAAAACTAGCATCATATATAATATAATTTATGAAAAAGAAAATATAACAAATAAGTATTATTACCTAAACTGCATGTTTTTTAGTTGAACATAAAAAAAGAACTTGGACAAAATTATAGGGCCACATTAGCCTAATCACATAAATGAAATTAATAATTAATGAAATTGCCTTTTTTCTCTATAACCTTAACCAGTCTCTCAGTCATAGACTTCGACAACGTTTTCAAAACGTTTTTTGGAATTTTTTCCCAAGATAATTGAATTGCTTTCTTTAGTTCTTACTTATTGCTGTAACACTTCCTATTTTTGTAAATATCTCGTACTAAAATACCCCATAAGTTCTCAATAGGATTGAGGTCAGGGCTTCTAGCAGGCCAGTCCAAAACACGCACTTGATTAGTCAGGAACCACGCCTTTGTGCACCTTGAGGTACACACAGGGGCGTTATCTTGTGGAAATGTATAGTCTCCGTTGGTGATGAGGGGTGCCTCAGGTAACAGATTAAGTGCCGGAACATCTTTATAATCCTGTGATGTCGTATTTGATTTAATAAATGCTATTGGAGTGACTCCGCCAGCAGCAAAGCCTGCCCAAACCATAACACTGCCTCCTCCGAACTGACGCTTTGAATAGAACCTCTTTCTCGACGTAAATCGTGCCAATAGTATTGCAATCCGTCTGGCCCATCCAATTGGAATTTCTTTTCGTCTAAAAACACCACATTTTGCCATTTGCCTCCAAATGCAATGTATTCTTTTGCAAATTCCAGACGGCACATTTTATGCTTTACCGTCAATGGAGGTTTCCCTTTCATTTTCGAGTGCCGAAAGTTCGGATGCGCTGCTATAAGTCGCTGTGCTGTTCTTTTTGAACATGGAAGTTGTAAATCTTCAACAATAGCCGCCGGAGACAGATTTTTATTGGAAACGCTATAAAAAATGCGTCTTTTTTGTCTATCAGTCAAAGAACTTGGTCTCCCAACCCTGGTTGGAACCTTGGTCTCTTGGATCGTCTTTGGAAATAATTTTCAGGATTCTTCAAAAAATTATTAATAACACATTTAGACCTTTTTATTTTATCAGCAATAGCGCGAGAACTTAGCCCATATTTCTGATATGCAAGAATATGCCCTTTCTCTTTTTCGGTTAATGGCTTACCTCTACCCATGTCTAACAACGTTCTCACTGACGAAGCCACGTGCTGGAATGCTTGCTTTATCGTCTGGCTATTCACTACAGCATCGGTCATATGCAAATTTTGCACCCAGAGCGAAATTTGCATAGTGGCCCTATAATTTTGTTCAACTTCTGTCTTGCTTCAAAACAGAAGTTAGCAACAAATCTCCCACATTGTAAAATTTTATTGTTTTTTTGGTGGCTGTTGATTGTTATCATAATATTACATATAATACATAAATACATTAAACAACTTTTTTTTAGCAATCTCAGCTCTTTTGGGTAGGATATTGTAGCTGGCCCTATATTTTTGTCTGGGACTGTAAAAACCCTTTAATTCAGCACTACTCAGTGTATCGATTTATTGGTATAGTAGACCCTCATTTTATGTGTATTTTATTGTAGAGCTAATATTTAGAAAAGTGCCAATTTGAGTCCCAAGTGAATTTTCACCAGTATTTCAATAACTAGTTAAAAAAATAATTTTCCCCAGAAAGAAGATAAGTTTTTCTTTCATTTCATCTACTAACATCAGAAAAAAAATTTTTTTTTCATCAGAAAATATTGTGTTTATACATCAAAAATCAGATCGGTAACGTGTCCCAAGTAGCAAAGCTTAGCATGCAAACAGGTCATGCGCACTTTCTAACTTCCCAAAAAAACACACTTGCACAAAAAACGATTCTATTTTTACCCCTTTGTTAATATTTTACTTCATTTTTGTTTTAATCGATTTCTGATTTTCTAGCTGATGCGAAATAAGCGTATCCCAAGTTCCGCCGTCAGAGTGGTAACAATAACTTCCGATCTATGTTTAGGCTCCCAAAATCATTTCCTGCACCTATACCACGTGATACTGAGTACCTGGTGAAAAGTTTTATCGAATTGTAATTAAAAATTTGCATTTCTGCATCAAAAATTGTAGGTAAGATTTTTTAAAGTGATTTTATAAAATGTGTGTCATTTGAGTCATCAGATCGGTAACATGCTCTAAAATGCGCAGTTTTTATTATTTTAAAAATCATTTTATATATAAGTATAGTCCTTTGTTACAAGTGAAAAAACCACGTGTTTGATTTTGGTTTAGTGCGATCGACTCGGAAATAAAAAAAAAAACTTTGTCAGTTTGTCAGATCGGTAACAGTCAGAGCGGTAACATTGAAAAACAGCAAATATGTTACAGAACTAACTCACACGTTTCAGAATTATAAAAAGCAAAAATCATACTTTAGCCATATATATTGAATATTTTTGTTCTTAAAAAATGAAAAGCAATGAGTTTTAGTACAATTGCTTCATTTGTGGTTTGTATGACCTAACAATAGAAGTTAGTAAAATAAGAAAAATTGACACTGCAGAAATTAAGTTAATTAATTATTATTATTTTAATTTATTTATTTATTTATTTATTTTTGTGCCTCAATTTCTCATAACTTCGCTAAATAACCAGATAATAACTAGCATGCTAAATTTGAATTTCTGATCAAGAAATTAAATTTCCTGCAACTAATTAAAGAAAAGCAAGCAGCAGAGTTGTGTGTTGTTTTAAAACAAAACAAATGTTTTATTAGCTTGGATTTGGTAATCTCATAATTTATTTTATCTAAAAATCTTATCGCTCATTTTTATTTCCAAGAAATGCTTTTTCATAATGAAATTTGATTTTTTAGCCTAATATATATATTTTAATGTAATTATCTTAATTCTATGTTAAAAATGCAAGGAAATGATATCATATTTAGAGATTTTAACGAAGACTGAAAGCATAAACTCAAATATGTAGCTCATATTAACATCAGATCTGTAACATTCATCAGTTCTGTAACGGCTTAAAAGTGAGTAATCTAAGGAGGGGGTAAATAACTTCCTTGACCTCCCCCCTTTTATTTTCTTGCATTTAGACCCAATTTAGACTTAAAATCCAATATTAGTTTTTTTCTGCAAAAATTTTTTTTTTTCAGAAAACTCCAACTTCAAATTGGCACTTTTCTAAATATTGGCTCTGTACACGTTTCAAGTTTTGACATTTTTATTTTGTTTCATGCGGAGGAGTTTCGATTTTACACGGAAGAGGCACTGCATGCTCCGCAGATTGCTAACGATATGCAGAGAACAGTTTTTTGACATGCTAATACGTGAGTTTGGGTCACTGAAGACAATTTTTGCAATCGGTTAACAAACGCGGTCTTTCCAGAAGAAGGAGGAAAAAACTAACGTGGATACTGGAATCAAAAATGTTCACACGGAAAGTTTGAGCCATACTTTGTTAGTGGCAAAAAAGTTTTTGATTTAATCGTGAAGAAAGATCTCGTTATATAAATGAGACCAGAAATAACGGATGCGTTTGTGCCCAACAAAAAATTACAGCTAGAAATTATTAATGACTGCCTTGAGACTATTATTACTAGCTATTTTCATAAAAAGTAAACTCATTCATGGTTTTTATGCAAATCGCAAAAAATACGCATTAATTAACGTATTTTTATTGCTTATTTTTTAATCATTAGAACCAAACACCTATTCCAACACTAATATTAAATCTTAATTTAGGCGATTTTGATTCAAGTGGGGTCTTTGTGAAACGCAACCCCCCACCTAAAACGGGGTTCTACTGTGTTATACAATCAAGTAGTCAAGCTCTATCTTTGTCATGTTGGTGCTTTCTCTGCATCAGGAGAGTCATTGTAAAGTAAACAAATTTACAGGATCGCAGGTCCGGGATTCCTAATCGCTAGTTCGCGGAAAACTTGGGCTGATTCTCTGATATGTACTTCGTAGTTTAAAACTTCATACATATTTTATATAATTTAAATTCCAATTAATGACTAAGATTTATTCAGTACCTTTCGTCAAAGCTATACTTTTTGAATGGATACTCTTGCCATTTTGAAGGTTCCCAACAGTGAAGTGTACTCAAATATATTGTCTCGCGTTTCTTCCTTTTATTTTATTTATTTATTTCAGATTATTTTTTTATTTATATTTTTGTTTGTTGATTATACTGGATTTGGTAATTACATTTAGTATTATTCCCCGATTTTATGTTAAAGGTTTAGTTACACATGGATATCAACTCAAAAATCTACATTTAAATTTTTTTTTAGCAAAATCATTGTAAAAACATTACTACGTATGAACTAGTTAGTAATTTTTTACTACTTGGAAATTTTATGTAAAAAATAAATGAATAAATAAATAAAGTAAAGACACGGGTCCGCGATTTTTTTAAGTTCATTTATTTTACTTTATTATTTTTTTTAACGGCTTTAAAAAGAAACATTGATTGAGGCGCAAACATGATGATGCCATTTAACGAAAGTGATTTCTGAATAAAAGTGATTTTTTGAAATTTGTTTCTATAAATCTAATGTTTTCTATCCTATAATTTGATTAATTTGCAACCTTCTAATGAATGTTATTTCGCTTTTCTCACATCTTCATGTTTTAATCAAAGGGATCTTTGTAACCAACACTTATGTGCATGCCATTTATTTCGTAAAATTGCGCATTGCGATGTTCTTTCTTGTACGTTTGTACTTTTTTATATTTATACATAAATTCTCATTTTGCGACAGGTATATCCTTGTTTCATTAACCGCTTTTAATGAAAAGTCGGTCCCGTTTGGATCATCACAAAATAATTCTTGGCTTGAAGCAATAGATTTATTTCCAGGTAAAAACTGAATCCATTTGAAGATCATTGAAGATACATTTTTTCAGATTTTTAATTTGTATTTTACTGTACTGAAACTCGAATTTTTTAGTCAGTTTGAATTTTTACGTCAGCTTACTTAAAATAAATGTTTTAATCTTTCTTATAGGCCCTTTGACAAAGAGCTGTACAGTCATTCAAGATAAGTTGTACTTCAGTTTCTCCTCCTAACACTGATAAACTACTTGTATAATTTCATTGATTGGCATTAAATTGACGAAGACCTTTTAAAGAATTTTTTCCGGTACATTATTTACTTTAAAGTATTCAGTTATCCAAAAAAAGAAGAACCCCGATTAAAAAAATAAAAATAATTTGAATTTTGACATCTTGAAATCAAATGATGTTTTTCGAAATGACGAACTGCAATGGTTGTGTGTGTGTGTGTGTGTGAGTGCGTAATAGTCCGTCATGAATGTGTGTGTGTGTTCTCCTTCACCACCATTTCCTGCATGGTGGAGCAAGGGCCAGTGGACGTCCTGGGCGGTGGCGCAGCAGGACAATCTGTTGCAGACTGCAGTGGGAAATCTGAAAAAGGGACTACACGGCGTCTGAGGTCCAAAATGGAAACAAACAGCAATTTGACTTGCTCAATAATTCTAAAAACTATTTTAAATTATTTATTAGTCTCGCTCAAACTTATTCAGTTATTTGGATTGTGAGCCCATGTGAGCAATTTAATTCAAAATAAGTTACTTTAATGAAAGGAGCATCACTTTGGCTTAGAAAACTAAAATTTTTAAATGTTTCACTTCACCCCCGTTCTACTTCACTGCATTACGATATTTTCACTAGTATTCACAAAGAGTATGCATAGAGTATCAACAACTTCTTCAGCATTTGAGAGCCGCTCCCAAAGAATAATTATTGAATTATACCATCACAAGAAAACAATTCGAACACAAAATATTTGAGGCATTTACTACCAAAATACAAGGAGATAATCAAGCTCGAAGTTCTAAGGGAGCGTGCTGAAAATGAATCGGAACATATCGCCCTATCAGAAGAACGCAGATTTTGGTAATTACCGAAAACAAACTTCACATATCTGTTTTTTAAATATTTAAAAAAAAAGCCAGGAAATGTTACGCGATGATATCTAAAAGTACGTACAAATAAGTGGAAAGAAGCTATTCACACGTATAATTTTAAACATCCGTTAGCCACTATATTTCAAACCAAAAGCTGCAATTGACTGCGATTGTAAAGGGGCATAAGTCACAAACCACTGCGTTTCATATCTCGGTGAGTTTTGGTAGCATTAATGTCAAGTTTTTTTCTGTTCGTATTGTTTTTCTTTTATGCTTGCAAATTCCCTGAATATGAATGGAAGGACATATGGATCATGTAAAAAGGTAGATTTCGTACCCCCCTTTTTTTGTTGCAAATTTTTATTATCTTATGCACCTTATTCTGATATTTTTTGCAGCTGCAGGTATGTATTTAAATCTGATGGTTGAAAATTAAAGGTCTTGATGGTTAAACGGGGACTTAGCAGCACTAGCAACATGCTAACGCGCAAGTTCCTGTTATGACAATTAGTTTTGCTGACCCTCCATTTTCTCAAAAAATTAACACTTCCCAGTGTCCCAATTTTTTTTTTTTTTTTTGGAACCGCTTGACATCTTGTTTTACTATTATGGATTATTATTGCGTGCCCCTTAATTAAGCAACAACTTCATTTTGGGGCGCATTATCTGTACCTCAGAACAAGACTTACGTAAGTCCCTTTTCGTAACTTTTCAGGAGAGGGCGAAAACGGATGACGGATGGATGCAAATAATGGGACTCGAGCTCCTTTAATGATGCTAAGTAATTGTGAAGGAATTTCTTTTATAGAATAACGTTTTCATGGGTTGATGCGGAATAAGAATCTAAACACAATGCAATCATAAAGCGCAAAGCGCCATTTTTGGACTAACGTCATTCTGGTTCTGAGGTACAGTTACTATCTTTGATTCTACTGAAAGAGAAACGAACAGTTCTTACCTCCGTTTTGGACGTGCCTGAGTGTGGAAGAGGTGACAGAGGTGGGCATCGTGTAGAAAACCATGCGTCGGCCCTGTACAGCTACACAAAACAAAAGAAAGAAAAAACGATCTTAACATCTATTGAATGCTTAGTAAGAATGCGCGAAACACACCGAAGAGTTAAGGAGGAATCTTGCTTCATTAGGCAAAAAAAAAAAAAAAAAAAAGAAAAGAAAAAATTTTGGAAATTTCTTTAGGATAAAAAATAAAAAGCACATTCTAGTGAACTTCTTAGATTATTTTATTACATGTCTGAACATGGGGAAAAATTGACATGTTCCCCGTTGGGGCTAGAACCAGGGACGTCGGGGTTGCCAAACCCTGTGCTTTGACCGCTGTGCCAAAAGGCCTCATGACTCCGGCGGGCAAAGTTGGGATATGTGCTTTCTAAGTACGCCACAACATCATACACAGATGGTCGCCATTACGATCAGCACTTTTCTCCAGGCATTAAATGAAAGCTTAATCGAAAATTTAAAAGCTTAAAAGAATTTTTAGATTTCTTCTTCAAAAATTGTACGAAACAAAGAGAGTGCTGTTGAGAAACTTAAAATTGCGAAAATTGAAAAGTTTTCACGTGCAAATGACTGTAACTTCTCTTCTAATTACAGTTAGAATAAAAATTTAAAAACCATAGTAAAGCTAAAGAATAGAGCTTTCCATTGATGTATTACATGACTTTTCTACGACAGGTTTAAGTTTCTAATTGCCCAAAAATGATTTAAAAATCACTATTTTTCCAGTAAGATGCGCAGTAAAAAGCGCAACGTTTACTGGCAGCCAGACAGCTCGCACACTGTTCAGAAGAGCATAAAAAGAGATATATTATAAAGAACCAGACGTCTAAAAATTCTTTCTCAAAAACGTTTCTAGCTCTTAGACTTTTTATTGTAATCATAGTTTTGACGCATCATAGGTAATCAGTTCTGATATTTACAATTATGAGCAGTTTTTTATTCACATGCAACCGATTTTTACGTTCATTCGTGTAATTGCTGTTTTCAATCGTCGAGACAGAACGAGATCGACATTTTCATCAAAAAAACAAAAAGAAAAAAAAAAGCACAATTTTAATTTTTACATATTTTTCTTTTGTATAAACTAAAAATGACTGAACATTTATGAAATTTGAATGTTTTCTTAGGTTTGTAAAAAAAAGTGCGTTCTGTAAAAAAAGAAAAAATGTTAAGAATTTCGTTTTCGGGAATGCTTTTAGTTCAAATAGAAGAAAAATATATGAAAATCAAAATGCTGTTTTTTTTTCCAGATGAAAATGACGAGCACCATCTGTCCCGCTGCTTGAAAACAGCATTTACACGAATGTGCATAGAGATCGGTTGCATGTGAATATTTTTCTCCAAAAACAATCTAAAAGGTTCTCTAGATTTGCTTTGTTTTCTTTTATCCTAAAGAGATTCTGAAAAAAAAATCAATTTTTTGAGTCATCCAAGCAGGTTTCCTCCTTAGGCAGTGCAACAAGTTGGTACCTCACCAGGGAACCACACGAAGCGTATAATACTGACAAACGCTGTAATAGGTGGGAATTGAAAGATCATTTATATAGAGACATATTTTTGACGCAAAACTTGTTTGTCCTCGTCTGCCTGTTATCAAGCTATAAGGTCTAAAAAAAAAGCGCCAAAGTTAAAGACTTCTCGAGAAACGGATTCCTCAATTTCACCGTTTACATGTGCGGGATATCAATCTGCAATGTGAATGATACCTGCCATAACTCACTGAAACTTGCTAAGTTTGGCAACTTTTCTTTAAATTTAGTCAGACTTTAAGACCTCATATTTCGATAACGGGGTCATGAGGGCAAATACTTTGTGCTACCAGAAACATGTTTTACAATTCTCTTTCGATTGTTACTTATTGAATTTTCTTTCCTTATTTCACGATCGTATGGTCTTGTGGTCATAGCCAGATTAACGTTAAGGCTACAGTGGACAAATAAAATTGATTTTTTTCAATTATTGATTTACGTGTCTAAAACTTTGTGTGCTTGTATTATTGTATATTTGCGACATCTAAAAGCATAAACAACACAAATTAGTGCAAAAACAATGAATACTTTTTTTTAAATTTCAAATTTAAATATTTTTTTAACAAACTTTCAAAATGTTCCAGGCGTCGCAATTTTTTTTCAAACTTTGAATTTCCACTTAATTTCCAATCATTAGGCATGATGGCACAAAACAATGCATTATATGCAATGTTTTATGAGATAGTTTATAAAAGATGGCTGAAAATAAAAATTTTCAGTTGAAAAAATCATATAAATTTTCATTTTAAGCCATCCTGCATAAACTATCACATGAAACATTGCATGTAATGCATTGTTTTATGCAATCATGCCTAATGATTGGAAATTAAGTGGAAATTCAAAGTTTGAAAAAAAATTGTGACGCCTGGAACATTTTGAAATTTTGTTAAAAAAATGTTTAAATTTGAAATTTGAAAAAAAATATTCATTGTTTTTGCACTAATTTGTGTTGTTTATGCTTTTAGATGTCGTAAATATACAATAATACAAGCACACAAAGTTTTAGACATGTAAATCAGTAATTGAAAAAAATCAATTTTATTTGTCCACTGTAGCCTTAAGTCCAAAATAAGCGGTTTTCAAGTTATTACTGAATTGTATCTCTAATTCTATTCCGCACTGAATACCACAACACAATTCTAGGAAAACTTATCCTGTAAAAGTTCTTTTTTTTATTTACAAGTTTTATGCGGCATGCGAGCCGTTTGTCCCAACCTTTGTATGCACAGTACAAACGTTTTTACTCTCTCCTATAAAGAATGATAGTATAAGGTACGTTAGTCTGACTTTGAGGTATGAAAATTACACAGATAAGTTTGAAAACCTTAATATCCATCAATGCTAACATTTCTTCTTCGTGATACACACTATAGCAACTGATTTTGAATGACATCACCAGTAAAAAGGAGCATCGTTATTACATAGGGTGTTTCTAAAACTTGGGCAAAATTTTTAGAGATGATAGAAAACATCGAAACAAGCAAGAATATCTTGGACCATGTGATCGCAAACGCAATGCCAATGCGCTATACATGCATACAAAGCCAGAAACTGACGGGTATGAAACGCATCATAGGGTACTACCCTATTGGTTTCAGTTCCTTTAATTAATAGAATATGTAATAAATAAATAAGTAAAATAACTTGGAACCAGAAAGACCTTTCATTTTTAATAATAATAATTATTATTTTTATGTCAGATTTCTGGAACTAGGCGCGGCCTCGTTTGCCATCACAATTGATAACACAAACGTAGTATGCTATGACTGAGATCATTGCAATAATGAAAGGAAAATAACCTACGAGTATAATCCACTAGCGCACAAAAAAATCCATCTTCTGTATGTGTGAGTGTGTGTGTTTGTGTGGGGGGGGGGGGGGGCTTAACAGTCGTTGCCTAGATACAGCGTGTCTTCATTCAAAAAGTAAGATCTCTATTTTTCCCAATCGTTAGTAATAGATGTGTAGTTCCAATTGCAATAATGCTCACGAGACGGTGTGGGGTTTAGATATTATCAGCTTGAGGAGAAAAGAAAGACAAAGTGAAAAAAAAAAAAAAGGAATCGAACTTTTTGCAGGAATTCTAGTTCCTTTAACTTATGTTTAGGAAAATCAAGAAAATGAAAAAAAAATATAAAAAAAGCAATTCGAACATAAAAAGTTTGACATCAGTACGACTAATATTGACCAAGATATAAAACGCTGAGTTTTGGGACTTACACCATTTTACACCAGCAGTTAACAACTTTTTTTGGGGAGGGAGGGAGAAGAACCCCCTTAGAGCTTTTCCCACTGGCACTTATAGTGCATGGTCGTTGTAACGAGCGTCGTCTGCAGTGTTAAAACCCAGTTCTCTCTTGCTTTTTGGTCCCCTAGATGCGCTTCTGATGTAACCACTTTCTGTAAAGCTTTCCATTTCGTAATAAAAAAAAATCCCTAAAGGGCGTTTCAGTGGCGGATATTAGGGGGGGGGGCAGGAGGCCCGAGTACCTCCCAAAGAGATAAAAATAAGTTTACTATATATTTAATGTTTAATCGCTTTTTTATTTCTTCATAACACAAGTAAAAATGAACTCCGTCTTTGAGAAAAGCTCATGTTCATATTTGAATAACATTACTTTGGTTTGCTATGGGAATAATATGGTAATCTGGGGTTAGTCAGTGCAAAAGAATACATAAAACTCAGGTGATACGAAATCAATGGTACATAATATCACGATTCATTCATTAATTCATCTGTGATGGAAAAAAGTGAAAATTTCGTTTTGATAACTTTTTGTTTCAAATCATATTGACAGTGTTTCTAAATAATACAGAGCCTTATTTTCTAATTAGGTTAAATAATATTGAATAACTTGACATAAGGTTTAATAGTTGATTAGGTTAAAATGTTGAAAATGAGTTTCTCCGCTACACATTATAAGTAAATTAGTACATGTATGTAATCTTTCGCTGTACTTTAAAGTAGATTAATTGACTTTATGTTTTTTTTTATTTTTCTTTTAAAAAAAATTAAATTTTCTAATTGAATTTTTAAATTGGTGAGAATATCTCAACAAATATATGTATATTGCAACATACATATTGCAACATACATATTGCAACATACATATTGCAACAATATATATATATATTTGTAGAGATATTCTCACAAAGTAGTTCTCTCTCTCATATATATATAAGGTGGGGGAGTACTTTTTACTTTTCTGGGCCCCTCACAAAAACTATTTCTATCACCGCCCCCACGGCATTTTGAATTGAGGCAGAGAGAAGCAAAGTGGTTTAAGTGGTAGTTCTAAAGTTTTGAGTAAAGAGCGTTTGAAGTTCAAATTCTAGATAGGATTTCCTCAAAAAGTTTGCCTAAATCATGTTTTATGGGAGCACCTACATCAGTGTTATTCTTACTGTCTCTTGCTTCAAAAAAGAGGACAAGTTATCCGACCATTTGTTCTAAAGTACAGTAAACTCGCGGGTATTTCACTTTCTTTTTTTATACAATAATGATTTACTGATCGCAGAAGAAATGTTATCATTTTTCTCTATAATTTAAATATATTTATCGTGTTACAGACTTTTTTTTATATACCGCATACATTAGTATCGTTTTTTATCTATTTTTCGGACAATCTTCGGTATTCGCTTATCCGTGGTTACCGTACCACCCAATTCCGCGGATAAACGGGAGTTAACTGTACCGATTATCTCAAAATTTTTAATTTTAGCACTTAATAAATTTGCTTCTCTTTTCTTCAATTCTAATTCAGTTTTTCAATTCAAACAATATTGAAAGATAATTCAAATTATTCCTGTATTCCAGTCCTTTCCAGATAACAAATTATTCCTGTAAATATACTTGACACAGGGAATTATTGTTGATCAATAAAATAAGGTAGAAATGACGCTCGATGTACTAGATAAGATTGCAGCCACTAGATGGCAGTCCTTTACCTTCTCTCAACCATTGAATGGAGGAATTCCAAACATTTTGTTATCGATCTGAACGTCACCTACAATAGATGACACGAGAGTAGTGTGGAGCAATTCGTTAATGTGTTTGCTTTTAAATATTTTAAATGAAGATTATGTTTTTGCTGTTTGGGCGATGTGTTCCCTACATGTATGCAATATGCGTTCACTTCATTTTTTTTTTTTAGTTTGTGTGTTTTTTACATTGATCAATCAATTTATTCATATTTTCCAAAGAGAGTTTCAACTTTTTACCTTATTTTATCAATATTTACCTATTGAAACGTGTTTCTCAATCTAGATAAAGTTCAATACAGTGGCAAGACAGTTTAAATAAGCATAGAAAAAAAGTTAAACAAACTACAACAAATTTAGCATTTAAAAAGTCAAATCATCTTACTTTTGATTCATTAATAAACACGTCGCTAAAGTTTTTTTACATTTTAAAAATCATGATTGCACTTAGTATAAGATTTTAAACCCAAAAATGATTTATGAGTGCCTTTTTTGGTACAGGTAGTTAGGCAAGGTTTTAACTATTTAAGTGCATTACGTTCAGTTATTAACTAGGGGAATGTGGTGCAAAGTGAAATAGTTCTGTTTAAAAATGAATAAATTGCAAATTTGTTCTGAAACATTTTGTACATAAAGAAGGAATAATGTATTTTGTAATTAAACTTGCGTTCAAGTATTATGTTTCCTTTTAGGCAGTTATTTTGGATCTTCAAAAAAAGTAGAAAATTTTCACTCCAAAAGGGGCAAAGTGGAAAATACAGTATTTTTCTGATGAAATATTTGATGATTGAAAGCAATTTCCATCAAATGAAAATGAAAGTAAACGAATAAATGAATTGATAATGAAAACATAAAAGAATATATCTATATATATATTTTATTGATACGTTTTTATATAAATAAATAAATGTATTAACCCTACACTGCATAGCGTTGCCAATTGGATTCATGGACTATTTTTCCTTATGACCAGCAAAATGTAGTCATAATTCAACTGAAGCGTAAAAAGCAAGTATTAGGTATCTTTAAAGCAATTTTCACCATCTATGTGCAAAATTATTTAAAAAAAAATATTTTCCGATGTTTCTTATTGCATTGAAAAACATATATATTTTTTCAAAGACAAACAAAAAATCATGCAGTGTAGGGTTAATGAATATATGAATAAATATATGAGTGAATAAAATAGAGAATGAATCAGAAAATAAGTAAATGAATGTATAAATAAGTGAATTAATAAGTAAAAGAATGTAAATGATCAATAAATGAAGAAATCCGCATGCAATTTAATAATGAATGAATAAGTTAATGAAATAAAGTATTTCAATTGCCCTATTCACTTTGTCTCGCTGGAAAATCAAAGCATGCTTAATAGGAACTAAATAAGTACTTTACTGGATATTAGTAGATATCAATTAATACATTAAATGACAATTAGATTTTTATCATTTTATAAGAACAGGAAATAATTTTGAAATATTTTAAAATGGGTATCAAATTTTGAAAATGACTTGTATTATTTTTTCGTTGATCATTAGAACTATTTACTTTCTGATTGGAAACAACTATTTAATTAAGAAGTTATTTAAAATATTTCTAGATAAGTGGTGCTGCAAACTGAAAATATTCCACTACTTCACTGTCCCACTTTTCCCGACTACGTAGAGGAAAAAAAAAGAAAGAAGACTCAAGATTCACACAGGAATTTCGTATACCTTGCAAATATTTTCTAGGACGAAAATTTCAAGGAATCATTTATTAGTTATGTAACATAAGTAATAAATAAATTTAAACTCAGATTTTGGAGGGATTTTAACTTAACTGTTTCATAGGGATCCCAAATAATTGCAGTGTTTTAGGTTGGATCGCATAAGGGAAGAATGTAAAGATTTAAGTTCTTGTTCATAATGGAAATCTTTAATTTGAAGGTGAATAAAAAAGGGATGTTTCGTTCGTTGTTTGGGAAATGATTCGTTTTTCCAGAATTTTTTTTTACAAAGATTAGCAAAGGATTAAACAGCACTTCAGCGCAACCCATGACAGTAGGAAACGGCACTTGCCCAAGTCCAACAGCTTATGAAGGCCTATTTAGTCATAAATATGAAATAGTTAACCGAAAATGCTTTTGATTGCTAGACAGAGTACTATGGATAAGACTATCTTGCTAACGGAATTACTACTTTGAAGGTGAAAAATGAAAATAATTATGACCTGCCCAATGTTCCAGATATACATTTTGAGATACATATTTCAGCTAAAAGAGCGATGAAATATTATACAAACTTCATTGTAAAATATTCTCCAAACAATAACACAGCAAAATATAAGTATTTGAAATGATAATTAAAAAATACATATTGTTTTAAAAATCAATAATATCTCCCCCACCCTCATCGCATTTGCGACGAGAATCCATTGTTGCAAAAACGAGTCAAATCCAATCTCCCAAACCATATTTGAGAATGCTTCCAAACTCAAAATGCGAAAATTTTGCATGGATAATAATAAGCAGAATGTCACAAATCAGCACCAAAAAAACCCTAGCAATTTACTGAATTGTTAAATGATTAGCGGCTGCTTTAAGGTCACGTCTGGTATACCAGATATTAAGGGGTATTAACGGCAAGGATCACATAGTCCTAAGGGATATTATTAGTTTTAATTAAATCACATGCATTCTTGGCCTTTAAGACTAAAATTTTGATAATTTTACTTGGGTTAGATTGATAAACAAAGTTAAAATAAACCGTGAAAGTACCCACAATACCGCTATCATTATAATGGCAGATGTTTTTATCGATTTTTTTTGTGAGGATTTGTTTTCATTAAAATAAGATAAAGACTTTTTAGGATGAGAAGTAAGATCTTTTACAGGTTTATGCAGATATTTTACTTAATCCTTATTAATATTGTTTTCAGATTAGATCTCGATGTTTTGAATTCACCAAACGATTGATAATAGTTCCTTTAAACAAAAACTTTTACGAACCTTATTCCTCTTTTATAAGCCTTTTATATTACCAGGATATTATAAAGGAAATTTTTCTTCATTAAGTTTCGTCGGGACACTTTGCCAAAAAACATGGAATAAATGATTGTAAATATAAGTGACAGCTAATTTTACACAATTAAAAACATTTTAAATAAGTTAGACAACTCAGTATATATAACCTAACGCAATTAGGCACCAAGAATAACAAATTAACAGAACTGTGGTGACCTGATCGGTATTGCGTTGAGCTCGTAACTGAAGGGTTCCGGGTTTGATGCCGCCCGGTCGAATATTCTCCGTGTTCGCTGATGGTGGCTGGGACAAGTTAATTATGGCGTGATCAAAGTCATCCAAGTCCCCAAATCTATATCTCTTGGGGACCAGGAGTTGTTTAGCTTCTGGTTTGGGTCTAAATTATCGAAATGTTGATAGATATTGCTTCCATTTATCATGTGTTGTCTGAGTTAAAATTAGACTTCAACCTAAATGATTCTCGGTAAAACAGAAGCCGTATCTTTTTTAATTAGGTAGTATTGTCTACTCCGGATCGAATATCAGAGTTGTGTTAGCAAAAACAAAAACAATAACAACAACACATACTTTAACAATGATGAATTTTTACATATTGAGAGACAAATATTTCATGAATTCGCATTGCATACTGAAACTGATTCATAAGTATTATTTATAATACTAGCTGCGTGGCCCGGCGTTGCACGGGCTGTAATGTAGTGAAAACAGTTTGAGAAAACTACTCGCCGCCAAGGCGGCTCGCCTTTAAAGTAATGAGAAAAGTTTAAATAGTTTACTCGCCGTCAAGGCGGCTCGCCTTTACAGTAGCGAGGAAAGTTTCGATAAACTACTCGCCGCCAAGGCGGCTCGCCTTTAAAACACCAAGGAAAAGTTAAACAAACTACTCCCCGCTAAAGCGACTCGCTAAAAAGCTTTCCTGCATCAAAGAATCAATCGCGTTTATTTGCTCATGCTTCCTCAAAAAGAAAGACGATGTCAAGTAGCGCATACTTAGCACTCTCCCTAAATAACATATAAAATTCCTTACCAAAAAGAATTATTTCCAAACCGCTTCCTTCCTGTAAAATTAATTGCAAAACTCTAAACGAGAAAGTTCTTTTAATATTTGGATCGCAGCCAAAAAAAGTCCCTTCTAAAAACAGCAATTGCAATTTTATTTATAAACACATTTTCAAAATGGTACCAGAGAAAAAATATGTCATTAATAATTAGAATAAAAACAATTGTTAGAACTTTGTTATAACACGTATTCAACATGACAATGGAAAAAAATAACATTCTTTCATTTTAAAAAGTTCAATTTAATTAACGTTTTAATTTAAAACCGCAACGGAAAGAAATAAATATTTTGGAATTTTAAATAGTTCAATAATTTAATTAACGTTTTAATTCAAAATGGCAACGGCAAGAAAAAAATATCTTGGAATTTTAAATAGTTCAATAATTTAATTAACGTTTTAATTCAAAATGGCAACGGTAAGAAATAAAAGTCTTGGAATTTTAAATAGTTCAACCATTTAATTAACGCTTTAATTTAAAATAGGTACAGAACGAAACAAAATTTTTGGAATTTTAAATAGTTCAATACTTTAATTAACGCTTTAATTTAAAATGGCAACGAAAGAAATAAATGTCTTGGAATTTTAAATAGTTCAACCATTTAATTAACGCTTTAATTTAAAATAGGTACGGAAAGAAACAAAAGTTTTGGAATTTTAAATAGTTCAATAATTTAATTAACGCTTTAATTTAAAATGGCAACGGAAAGAAATAAATGTCTTGGAATTTTAAAAGTGCAAAGAATTTAATTAACGTTTTAATTAATATCTCAGCTAATTAACGTCGTACAATTACGCGGTTAGTCTTATTGTCTTCCTTAGAAAATTTCGAATCGAATGGTATTATGTTTGATTCTTTACGCTCAGCGGTTTTTGAGGAGTTCAAGCTTCAGACGGAATTTTAAATAGTTCAATAATTTAATTAACGCTTTAATTTAAAATGGCAACGGAAAGAAATAAATGTCTTGGAATTTTAAAAGTGCAAAGAATTTAATTAACGTTTTAATTAATATCTCAGCAAATTAACGTCGTACAATTACGCGGTTGGTCTTATTGTCTTCCTTAGAAAATTTCGAATCGAATGGTATTATGTTTGATTCTCTACGCTCAGCGGTTTTTGAGGAGTTCAAGCTTCAGACGGACAGACAGACAGACAGACAGACAGACAGACAGACAGACAGACAGATACAGACAGACAGACAGACAGACGCGGACAGATTTTAATAGTAGTAATTATTGCTCTATTTCATTTTTTAGTGTTTTCGAAACGATATTACATTGATTCGTTAGTTCAAAATTAAAATCATGACCATGAGTAACTCAAAATGTTGAGCAGTCCCTAGCAGCATAATCTCATCGGCCGATGATCGGCCATTCATCGAAACCCGATGAAATTCTCATCTGCCGGTGATCGGATTTCGATGAGTTTTCATCGGGAATTGCTCCAATATGTCTCATCGGCCAATCAGAATCCGAGCAGCAAAATCCGATGAGTTTACGATGAGATTTGGAGCAATTCACGAGCAGCGCAGTCCCGTGCCGATAAATTTAGGATCAATTTTGGATGAAAATACGATGAGAGTTGGATCAATATACGAGCAGTGTAGTTCCGTGGCGATAAATTTTGGATCAAAATACGATGAGAGTTGGATCAATTTAAAGAAAAAAGAGAAAAAAAGAAAAAAAGAGCGCAGTTTAGTTCCGTGGCAGTGAATTTTGGAACCTCTTTTTAATTTCCCCCAACCATTTGCGACTGGCCAACTCCAGCATCGAACCCGAGTTATCGGCGCGGAAAGCCAACGCTCTACCACCACGCTACCAAGTCTACGAATAATGAGACCAACACTGCATATTTAACAAAAATTTGAGATTGGGAAAATTTTCATCAGAAAATTTGATCTTTACGACCTCTTTCCGATGAAATCTGTAGCTTGGCATATTTTCATCGGGAAATTTGATTGGAAGTATATAGTTTTCCAATAACACATAGCTCGGTTAATTTTCATCGGGAAATTTGATCGGAAGGATATCGTTTTTCGATGGAATATAACTCATCTTATTTTCATCGGGAAAGTTGATCGGAAGGATATCATTTTCCGATGGAATTTTGCTCATCTTATTTTCATCGGGAAAGTTGATCCGAAAGATATCGCTTTCCGATGAAAAGTAGCTCATCGAAAACCGTGCTCGGATACTGATCGGAACGATGTCGTCGTGCGTTACGGGATCAGTTTACGAGGAGTTAGTTGATCGGCCGAGCAAAATCCGATGAGTTAATGCTACTTGGGGTGTCATTTCTATTGCAATTTTGTGATATTAGAGTAATATACGCTTTTGAAGTCGAGTTTCATGTTATTAATAAGATGTATCTTATACCAAGTAAGCATATAAAGTTTACAGACATAAAAATTTCAGGATAATACGGATTTTTAAGAGACGAGCTATATTACTATGCTTTGCAAATGTATTACAGCAATGAGCATTAGATGACATTGAGATTAAATATTTATTGTACTTAGGAACATTATTGAATTCCTCAAAGTCATTACTATTCTTAAAAAATAAAAGAATTTCTTATTGAAGAACCCCAGTAATGAGCATTGTTAAAATGGCCAATATTATACCCTAATTAAAATCATCATAACGACAAATAGTATAGTAATAACTAAAACAATCAAAACAGTCAAAAAATCGAAGATATTTTTTACTATGAAAACCAGGAGGGCAATAAATAACCTGCAAAAGCAATTTGCGACAAAACTTTTACGTTAAAATATATCCCGTTTACCCTCAAAGAGAAAAAAAAATAATCCCAAGAGATCTAAATTTTTAAACGGGTTATACAATTGAAAAATTGAACAACATGCTAGATAGTTTTTTCATAAAAAAGAAGATAAATAAAATAACTCACTTGGGCTTCAAAACACTCAAAACATTGTAGAAATTAAGAGTTAAACAAGTCTTAGCTCCGCAGTTTTCAAAAAACAATAACAAAACTATATGAACAAGTAAAAAAAACCGTGCAGACATATGGTACCAGAAAAGAAGAACAAAGTAGATTTTTGAAGTTTACATAAATTAGCAACATTGAACCGATAGACGAAATTCATATTAAACATACACGGAGATAGATAATAGCTCTGAAGTTGAGCCAAACTTTACCTGGCAGCTTCGTAACGTTGTGATAAGCATCTGAGTAGCCGTTGCAATGCTGCCAGGAAAAGTTTGCCCCAACTAGAGAAAGTTAAACTTCGTTTTAGCTTCCCATTATATAAAAATTCAATCATAAAATTTTAAAACAATAACAAATAAACCATAAAATCCGTACCTCAGAGCCAGACGTAAGGCCATTTTCATTATTTTTTAGGAGAGCTCAAAAACGTTTGTCTGATGTATACAAAGGATGAGACTCGCGCTCCTTTAACGCATTTAGATAATTGTGAATAAATTTCTTTTATAGAGTAACGTTCTCATGGGTCGATGCGAATAAAATTCCACATATAATGCAGTGATAAAGTGAAATTCGTCGTTTTTGGACCTATGCTAAACTCTGAGGTACAGAAATTAGACAAACATTGCAAAGCAGCTTAAAAGCATAATAGATTTCAAAACATTAAACAAACCCATTAATGCCTAGCGTCCTTTTAAAAGGACGGTCCAAAAAAGGGTCTGAATTTCCCCAAATGAACATTTCAACCAAATAATAGTGTTCAATGAGTACCTTGGTATTGTTTCAATTCGTTATTAACAGATTTCAACACATAACCATTGTAAAGTGTGTTCTGTAGCAGTTTTAATAGGATCTTTATCAAAAATCACATCGTTCACAATCTCAAGAAAAAAAGCTAAGTTTTCAAAGTTATTCCCAGCTTCCCAGTTTATGTTAATTGCCGATTTTATTTCTTCATATAAAATGTCTCTTTAAATATTATACTGTAGGCTGAAAAAAATTGAGTAAAACAAGCATGTACCCTTTGGGGTCCATCGTAACTTTTGAAGGACGATTTTTCTTCCCTTAATAAAACAATTATTTTTTACATAATATTTTTTTATTATTTTTTCTGTCCATTAAACACCGTTTGTAACCAGTATACAAAATATCTTTGGAAAAAAAAGTCAGGCATTAATCAGTTAAGGAAGTGATTGATGACATTCAAATCGAACGAACGACTGACAGTAACCTAAGCAAACAAAACACTTTTGTTGCCCAGAAATACTCAAAAAATAGCTGCATTTGTAGTTGTATCAAAAATACAAACCGTCGAAAAGTAGTTTATTCTTTTATTCCCTTTCTTGGCTGCAAAATATCCATAGCACTTAAAACAGTCGTTAATCGTGCAAAAATCAGATTAATGTGAGATGGAAGAAAAATGGATGTTTTAGAGAGATTTAGCTCTTTCATCCATTCCATTAGATATCTGTATTATTCGTATCAATGAGAAGAATTTTGTATATAACTACTACGAGATATCTAAATATCTATATATCGAGATATCTAAATATCTATCTCGTATAGATATCTAAATATCTATACGAGATATCTAAATATCTAAGTCTTAAAACAACTCCTACACTACAAAAAACAAGCTGTTGTTTTTACAGACTAATCCTGAAAACAGAAGTTTCCGTTTAAAACTGAAAAATGCACAGTAACAAATTGTATAACTAATTATTTTACAGTTTATTACGATAAAATTAGCTGTATTATACTGTAAAAATAACATTTATGTTTTACAGTGTTAGTTGGACATACAAGAAATTCAAAGCACTGATATTCATTTCATGGATGTATCTAAATACAGTAAACTCCCTATAGGCGGTCGGATTATTCACGGTCTTTCACACTTTAGTTTGGTTTTTTTTTAGTGTGATGATTTACTGAATGCCAAAAAAATGAAAGTGCGTTATTGGTCGTTTTTAGCTTTTCAAGATATTTTTTGCAATCTATTTTGTCATTTTCAGCTATAATTAAGTGCATGTGTTGTGTAATAGACTTTTTAAAAAAGCTATTGTGTACATTAATATAGTTATTTGCCTATTGTTCGACTATCCGCGGCATTCGTTTATCCGCGATTACCGTGCCACCCTATTCCGCGGATAATCGGGAGTTTATTGTATATCTACGAGTACAAAACATCCACGTTTGAACGATGTCTGGATCTGTCTGAGACTCATTTGGATTTCCCTGAGGTATAATGTTTATGTGGGTGACTGCATAATGCAACAAACTTAGATTATCATTGTCTCTTTATCGTACTAGTTTTAAACCAACTACTTTGTCTAACTTTTTTTTTTTGCGAGTGAAGCATGTGTTTCCCCACATAATTGAAACATGTTCGATAAATCAGACTTTGCTTCATACTTTGCATATACTGAAACAAATCTATCAGTGTGGCTTTCATTCTGCATTTCGTCACAAAATTCCAACATAGGTGCATATTTTCTAAAAACACGAGTGAACTCCTTCACCGTTGTGAGCAATAAACTCTGCAATAATGTAAATAAAGCACAGAATGTGAAAAAGTATTTCTTGACTAATTGTGCGTTAGTTGCATGAAGCATGATTTTTTTTATTGTTAAAATAATGCTTTGTTCAAATGTGGAAATTTCTTGGTAATTTGTGATTTATTGAAATACAGAAAATCCACGGTAATTTGTGCTTTATTTAGTGTTTTTTAACAAATTTTATTCATATTTTAGCTGAAAACTTTTTAATATTTTTTTATTTATAATCTGCAATACTTAGATCAATTGAATGCCTTCTACCACTTTGATCGATTTAGCAGATATTCTTCTGCATCTAACTAGTTACAGAATAAATATTAACCAGCAATGCACTTTCTGTTCTCATTTGGGAACATTGGTTTTTAAAATGTTTAAAGACTTATGCTTTGCGTTTCAATTCCATTACAATGTGCAATTGGTTTAGCATTTTTATAATAAAAACAAACAGTTTAATACACACCATACATTAAAAGCCTTTATTATTTTTTGGTGTCAAAAATAGTTGCTTTTAAAGTGAGGCATCTGGTTTTGCGTAGGTTTCTCCGGTTTAAAAAACAGTACAGGCGAGGGGATTTTAGAGGGGGAATGTTTTGTCAAGTGCAGGTTGATTCGGCGGTGTAGATCAGGTTGTTTGGCTAGATCCCCTAAACTTGATAAAGCTAGAGAAATACATACTTTATTACACATATTATGAGGGATTAGATCTCAGATGCACAGATCGATAAAGTCCCCACCAGATTGCAAGATAGAAGGCGAATTGTGTTTTCAACAACATTATTGCCTTTCTCTTGGGTGAAATAGGAGATATTTTATTCGCGGTATAAACTTGCGATAAGATTCGGTTTCGGATGCGTGGAAAGGTGTTTCTTTTGCCTGAGTTTTTCAAACACAAATCAGCTTTAAAAAACTCATCGAGTGACACACATATGTTAAAAATTATTTCAGTTTTGTAAATATGTGTTTTTGAGTTTTGTTTAGTTTTCATATTTTAAATTTATTGTTAGAGGAATTAGAAAATAGTATCATTTGCTTTCAAGCAAATAAAGTTTTACGAAGTTTTTATTTTTAATGAGGGATATAATTTTCTTTGTTATCAACTGCCTTTCGTTTGCGGAGTGTAAGTTTTGAGCCCCGGACTGATTAAAATCAAGTGGATTTGGAGTAAAATATCTGGAGATGGCATTTTGGATATCAGTTAAATTTTCAAGTGTTTTGTCACATAGCGATCTGACTAATGGTCTATCAGGCTGTCGGACGAGTATAGTAGATGAGATAACCCACCAGAATTTTTTTCCAGAGTTCTTGAGTAATGTGGTGCTGCATAATCATGTTTCATTATTCACCCTTTTCTATTGACAATCGCTAAAATGAGCTCGCCCGATCTGGCACCGTCTGATTTTCTTTTGTTTCGCTATTTAAAACACTTTCTTACATTAACTTGAAAATTTGTCTAACATTCAAAATAACATCTTTAAATATTTAGCTTATGAACCAAAAGTAGTTAAATGTAAATAATTTATTATTATTAATGTGTGAATAATTTTATACGATAAAGGAACGTTGCTTGGTGATAAGTGGTTTATTTAAAGTATGTTTAACATCAGCATTGTACATCAAAAATATAACATTTCAGCTTTTGAGCTTTAAATTGCAATAATTTATGTATTATTTAAAAGGACACTGAAACTTCAGTATTTTCAGAGAGGATTTTTTGACCTTTTTAGGTAAGAGTCTGGAAAATAGTTCGACTTTTACGTAAGGGACATCCTTAGTATTTTGAAGTGAGGGGAGTTGTTTTGAAGATATATTAAATAAAAAAATAGAGCAAAGTCGAGTTTTGTTTGAGTTGAAGTTTAAAGCAAGACACTACAAACCATTAAGTCATAAATAAAGAATAATGATAAAGAATTTAGATATGCCTTCTTTACCGATGCATCTATAACAGAATCTTGAAAATAAAATTTACAGGTAACAATAAATAAAAAAACACAAGACTTCGTTAAATTAAACATATTAATGATAATACTTCCTGCGAGTGAGTATGTGAAAATATTAACTTCATAAATAGCGAAGATAAACAAAACGATTAGGTGCATGAGAATTTTGTTTTTAAACGTTTTTAATTTTCAGTAAAAATGAAATTTTAATAATCCAATAATTGATTGAATTTTTTTTTTGATATGTCTAAAAGGTTATTCGTGCGCATAAGAGCAGGTGAATGAGTAAGTAGCTCATGTGTATACAAATGTGTTTATTGTCTGACTTCCAAAAATACATTCCATTATTTATTTACAACTTTTATCTTTGACGCACCAGACAACGTTAACCAACGTTAAGGTCAATCTTCGCTGTGATGTTATCAGGAACAGAACTACCAGACGAAAAACTTCAAAACGTGAAATGTCAGGAAGTTCTGTTAATGTGGATATATTATGTGTTGTCCGAGAATAAAGACTGTCAGTTAGGTATTAGAAAATATGCAAGAAAATAAAAACATAAATAATTGATTAGAATCAATGAAACAAAATAAATTAATGAACGTCGCTAGAAAAAAATATAAAGTACGAAAAGGTTGTGGTGGTGAGAGGGGGGGGGGTGATAAAAGTAATGTTTAATCTCTTCTTATATCGGTATTATTTTTATTCCTTCTATTTGGTTTTAATGAAATTAGCTCATGCAGAATTCGGAGATTTTATGTGGTGTCATTAATATACCTCTTTTTTATTTAATACGTCGATCGCCGAATTTGTTTTTGATGATGCACTTGCTCAGAAAAACATATGGACTTTTACCATAGTCGCGCGAACAATCGAGGAGAAAAAAAAAATCACAGTTCGATTGTTCGGAACTTATTCAACAGTGCATCCATTAGAAATAGTTTTTCCTTTTTAATGGAACATTTTCCGCCAGTGTTTTGATGAAGGGCACAGTTGCCGACGGGCCCGAGCAGCTCCCCCACTGCGAAGTGGAATAAAAGAGGATGCGAAGAATGACATTTTTGCTTGAGCTATTTACCGGAAATCTGCCGCTACTCCGACAAAAACGAAAATCAGAACTATCGGGGAGAGAGTCCCCCCCCCCGTCCCGGGAGCACAAAAGGTGACGAACAAGTGCTCTCTCGTTCCCATTGTCCGCCCCGTCAAAAGAGTTGTCCTAATCCGGGAGTGTTTGGTTTGGCGCACAAAAGTCCGGGTCGCTAACACGTGTCGCGTGTTCGGCACCTGCCCGCACGCCCCCTCGATCGGGCGGCCGCGTGTCGTTTGACATGAGCCTCCCTCCGGCCCCTGCTCCGGTTTCGAGGATTATGAGTCTCTAATGTAGTTTTTGCCGCGCTTCCCTCACAAAGGAGGACACCTAATGAATAAACTATTATTGCAGCTTTTGAAAAGGCTATTGCCGGCGTAGGTGTTGGCACACTTTGCGGGGAAGAGAGACGGACGCGTTGGCGAAGGCTGAAATGCGAAGCGATGAATTTCGTTCATGTAATCATTTGAAAAAGGTAACCTTAGGTGCAAGTGCTTTTCACCGAGCCCAATTCTTTTTAAGGAATGCAAATATTTACTCTTCTTATAGTAATTTATGCATGGAATATTTAATTTCTTCTTCTCAAAATTTTAAAACGATTTCATTAACACACTGCCAAAAATAAATGTTGTTTTTACAGTGCAGTAATAAGCAGTAAAATTGCTATTTTTACTGTTTATTACTGTGCATTTTACAGTTTTAAACTGGAACCTCTACTGCCAGTATTATACTGCTATTTTTGCAGTATAATATAGCTAATTTTATGGCAATAAACTGTAAAATTACTAATTTTATAGTAATAAACTGTAAAAATACTAGTTTTACAGTAATAGCTAGTTTTAGTTTATTACTGTGCATTTTACAGTTTAAACTGGAACCTCTGCTTTCAGTATTGTACTGTAAAAACAACAGTTTATTTTTTGCAGTGTTGTGAGAAAATTTCAGCATATTTAAGAGAAAAAGCAAAGTAAACTAATAGGTAGTAATTGGACAGGACCAAAGTTGCGGAATATTTCTTTATACACATGAAATTATGTAACAATATTTAGAAAAGCAATGGTAACTTTTATTCTTCATTCAAACATAATGACTTTTGAAGTAACGTACCACAGAGTATTTATAGAACTGAAGCTAATCCCAATGCTAATTCAAATTACTTAAGTTTAGGTTCACGGCCTCGGGTAGAGGGAAAAGAGTTATTTCCACCGCTTTTTGCTGTAACAATCGCTGTTACGCCCTATTTTAGGCTATCACAGTAAAGGACTTTACTTCCTTTCTTATAAAGTTGATTTTTTAAATTATTTGTGAATGATTGTCAGTCTTTTTATGGACTGTGAAATTGCTTTATATAAGCAAAATTGCCTCGCAGAGTAATTTCAAATTTATTGAAGCAATTTCATAGTCCGTAATCTTGTAAAATTCCATTCTTTGTTGTACATCCTTTCTACAATTCTACTTTATCTTATTTAAAATTTCGTTAGCAGAAAAAAAAAAGCATTCGCATTGATGTTTCAAATCACATTATTATTAAAAATAGGGTTGGTTAGGGTAAGTGGGGCCCCTTTTTAGAATAGTTCGTTTTTAAAACCTTATACAACAATTTTAAAGAAAAACAGTTTAAACTTGTTGATTTATTTTATCTTGGACATTATTAATAAATATAAGTTCAGCATTATTTCTTTAAAAAATGCATTAAATATTTTTAACTATCGTATTCTTTAAAAAATGGCTTGGGGGACCCACTTACCAGTTAGGAAGGGGTAAGTGGGTCCCCCCTCCTCCCCATTTATTGATATTTAAAGTGAGCGTAGCTAAAAAAAGAGTTTGCTGATACTACCTGATAAAGTATGTAAAATTTTAGTAGAAAATATTTTTTTATAAATGTACTCATTAACCATATTTATACTTACATTTAAATGCATAATTACCTGCAACTCATATGAGCCCGAGATAACTCGGGATAATCAGGCAAGCGGTTAATCACTTATTAATAATACTTTGCGTAAAAATTCCTATTGCAGTGTGTACTTCATGTTAAACTCTACAAGAAAACTGAATGTACATAGGAAAAATACTAAAAACTAATCTTGAAACACTTCCTTGAAAAACGTTGCTTGAACGAGCAAAAAAAAAAAAAAAAAAGGGAATATTTTTGACATAACTTATATGATCTAAAAAAAAATTTCCATGAAACCCAAATTTTTGCAAAAACCAATCACTGTGATCTATAACATCGGTATAAAAAAAAAAAAAAAAAAAAAAACCTATATGCGTATTTCAGTTTTGAAGGGGTGGCCCACTTACCCGAACATTAGATTGAAAAAAGTGTATTTTAGAATTCGAACATTACTCTGCCTTTCCCACATTAGAAGTTTTGCTTAGCATTGCTTTTCACTTTTTGTTTATTTTTACCTCTATACAATAGTTAATTATTATGCGTTCTAAGAGCTATATTTTCGCATAAATGTTAGAATATTATCTAGTTTAGCGTATTAGATCGCTTTTTCAAGCAAAAATACTGCACTAAATATGTTATGATAAGAATGCTAATAAATCAGATCACATTAAAAGTTAAATCATAATACCTGGTACATTGATCAGATAAATTTTTATTGCAATTAGGAAATGCGCTCCATTGTAATATTAAATGAAAAAAGTCAACAAAAATTGGAACGCAAAAGAAACAAAGAAATTCTTAGTGGAAGAAAGTTAAATGTATTGCACGTTCTAAATGAATTAACTAAAAATTTTTGTTGCAGCTAAGTTCTGAAAATAAAAATGATCTAAAGAAATATTATTTGTACCCACCTTCCATAAGCGTTTAATGTTAGATTATTTAAAAAAATATAAGCAAACAAAAGACTGAATTGCCGAAAATCTGAATGGAAAAAAATGCCACTCATAGCTAAGCATGCGAAATGCTCTGTGAGGAAATTATTCCTAACGATATTTAAAATAAACTCTCATAGTCCTTTCCAAAACAAAGATAATATCGTCGTAAGAGTGTACATTAGTTAAATTTATAGTTCGAATCTTTGTCACTTCACTCACGGATCTGTTGTTGAAGACGCTAGTGCAGCAGGACAACAAAACAGCTTGAAAGATAATCCTCTGTTTTATAAATTATACTCTGCAACGTACATAGCAAAGATGTCACATAGTGTTACTGCTACCTAAATTTATCGTTTGCTGTGCTTCATACTTATTAGTTATTGATTTACTACCATCTGAAATGCTTTATAGTTCTTTTAATTATTTTATTCAATTATCGTTTGCGCTATTTATTATTTTTTTTGTAATAGCAGCGATTTAAAAAAAAAGGTGGAATAATTAAAATGTTTTGATGGAATGTGAGTGTTGTTTTTCTTTCCCGTTGTTAGTGAAGAATGTTATTTTATAAAACGTGCAATTAAAACTTCTTTTAAAATAAAAATTGATGGATTTTATTTTATTTACTTAAGAATAGAAAAAAATAATTTATTCTAAAATTTTAAAGAAGTAGATTGAGCCATTAGTGAAAAGGTAATCCAGTTTACGAAACTTTGTTTATGGTATGTTGGTTTTAATTATTCTGGAATTGATTTTGAAGAAATAATATGGTCGCTGTTTTTTGTGATGTATTTTCACATTACTTTTTATATTAGGGTAGGACAATAACATGCTTCGTCAAGCAGCTCGCTAACATTAAGTTTTGTCTTTGCTGTTTTTATTCATTTATAGTATTTAGAAAAATTGAAACTATAAGAAGAAACTACACGAAACTACATGAGACATAATTCCGATATTTTCTTCATCAAAATTGAAGTTGTAAGAATTGAGACTTATGAATTATTTCAAAATGTACAGAGTTTTTCCAAATACATTTTTCATACTCTCAAAGTAATAACAAAAAAAAGTATATTTTCTATTTTAGCAGAATAAATAACGCCCTGCTCGCTTCTCACTAGTCTTACTTTGGTTGCTGCATTAGTAATAAAACTAGTTTTATGTATATTTTAAAGAAAGTTGAATGTGTAAGCGTTATATAAACTTTGAAGCTTTCGTTTTCAGAAACAATCTGTTTTTTTCTATTTAAAATGTATCTTTATTTTACTCTCTTTTACGGATATAAAGGATTTTGTCACACAGATCTCTAGGAATTAGATTTCTACACTAACACGTTTCGAGTTAAATTAAATATTTGAAGTTACAAGTTACTTTGCAGCAGCAAAAAGAAAAGAAAAGAAAAAGAAAGAGTTATTTAATTTGCATTTCTAAGAATGTGAACGACTACCGGTCCAATTTGGTGGGGGGGGGGGGGGGCGATAAAAGGCAGTTTAAAGTTTTCTTTTAAAATTTGCTCGTGTTTTATTTTATTTATTTTTTATTCACTTATTTAACCTTTATCTCCATATATTATTTCTCTAAGCCGAATCCTATACCCGGTCGAAACTCGCTCATTTCTTTATCGAATTGCAAGAAAATTTATGATTTTGAAGCTTATCCCGCGGGCTATTGACGAAAATTAGACCCACCCTCTAAAATGTGTCGGCTCGTTTTTTATTCGAACTTCAATTTTTTGGCACAAAATTGACTCTATCTAGCGAAATAATTGTCGTATCGTCTCCATTTTGATTTCATTCGAAAGATTAAAAAAAATGCGTTCTTTAGAACATTTCTCCGCTAGCGCCGCGTAACGAGAATCTCGAAAATCCACGTTTAAGCGACTTATAAGCGATTGAAGTTTGAAAAAGTTTAATTTTTTGCTCAACTGTCAAAATCGTTACATTGTTGTTCAAATCAATTTTGAATGCGACATTTCAAGCCAAGGCTTAGCTCGGTAAACCTTAATTGTAACTTTTATTGTTTCAAAATACTATGGTAGTTTTGCGATAACGTTAGTATTTAGTTTAGTAGTAGCCTTGGGTCTTTGATTTTAATATAGGGTATCACTTTTGTAGTAGTTGTAAAAGTGAACGTGTCTTTGATCTTTTTGAAAAGTTGTCAGAACGACGGCAGGAGATGGCGATGTTGTGCAAATGAAGCCAATAAAAATTGTCGTATTAAATTTAAAGTTTAGAGTTTTTTTTTTTTTTTTTTTTTTTGCGGAATTCCGCACGGGTCACCTAGTTATTATTTATTATTATTATTACAATTTTTATTACTACACTATTACTACTACTGTCTAAAATTTTTTCGTGCGACCTCCACAGCATCTGCGCATGTGCCAAGTCTCTTCGGACTTTCTCGAAATAGGGGGGAAAAGCAACGAGGAAGTGGTAAGCGAACAAAAGCGGAAGGCATCGGGTAGTGCGCATCCTAAACCTATCTCCCCTTTTTCAGATGGAAGCGTCCGTGGCTCCCAGGCGCACAATACGCAAACAGACAGTACTACTACTACGATTGTTATTATTAGTTTTTTCAAGGCTACACTAGATAGCGTTTTATACAGGCTTCTTCATTTTGATCAAAATCCTTGGGATAAAAACATACGTCCTTTTCCAGCGACATCTATCGAATTTTATGGTAACTAACATTTCTACAAATCAAATAATAAAAGACAAAATTAAAAGTTAATTTGTTGGCGACCATTTTACAATTTGGCATTCAATTCTATTTTAGTGTATTTTAACGTTATTTAATAGCTCGTTCGATTTGTTGGTTTATTCTGCACTTTAACGGCTTATTTTAATTAGTTAGTGAATTATTTTTCATTTTAATTGATTCTAATTATTAATTAACTATGAAACGACACTGGCACCGCAGAGCGATAAATGGCGATTTTGGAACTATAGTTCCATCAAAACTTTTGATGAGTTTAGATGGTCAAATTAATTTATTTGGCGATTTTTTTACATTTTAATGGAAGTTCTCCGTAAAGCTTTTGAGAATAGTTCAATAACCGAGATCTTTGGTAGTATGTACGTTTCAGTTATAGGTACGTTTTTTAACTTGGCGATGTATTTTCTTACCACCTAAGCGAAGATTAAAATTTTAAGCTTGCATCGTCTTCTTTTCTCTTATTTTGCATTTTAATTTAAATTTCAATGATAATAATGGCTCGATATATTTATTAAACTTGTTATGTTACATGCTAATGGAGCTTTTGAAGTTGATTTGGCGAGTTTTTTTTAATGAGAATTCTCACATTATTTCGCAGCTTTTTTTCAGTTGGCCCATTATTTTACTTTCAAGTATTAAACTTATGTGTGAAATTAGAAACAAAAAAGGGAAGATTTCGGTGATTGGAAGTCTGGTTAGCTTTCACTATTGGCGTTAAATCTTTGTGTCCAATTTATGAGCGAGGGAAATATACTTCCTTCGCAAACATAAACTAAAGAGCAACAAAATAAAGTAATTATCGCCAAAAATTTGGCAACCACAGCAGATTCCCAATTATCGAAATATTATCAATGTGTGAAATTTAACATAAAAAGAACATTACCTTTTAATGTTGTGTAAATGAAAACAAAATTTTACAGTTGGTCGTCGTAATATTGTAGTTTTGTTTATTTTTTTCGTACTTGTATTGCTTTTTAGTACCAAACGATTATATATGCTCATTTCGTTTTTACTAAAGAAATTAATATGTTTTGTTGTCAATCGTCTTTCCGTTGAACACCATCGCTTCATTAGTGTACATTTCATTCTGGGGCATCAAAATGAAATGTCTCTACGAATAGATTCGCCATTTATCGCTCTGATGGGTCAACGCTATCAAAATGAACATCTGAGCTTTTGCGTAGCAATTAAGATCGTGTGAGCAACAGTAATGAAACAAAATAGTAAATAGAACAATATTATTTCATTGCTACATTTTTATTTATCGGCTGCGAAGAAAAGCGTATATTTTATTAATGCAGAGATGTCAAAATTGAACGCCATTGCTATATGTTGCTAATTCGAAGAAAGTAAACAATGAATGAATGTCGTATGACTGAATCATGAGTTGCGACCAACTTTGCCTGAAAAGGGAATTTATTTCCCATAAAAAGCAGTACTAAGAGGGCCTTCGGCATCAATTCACTCTGTACTCCACTTCAGTTAACTACATCAATATTTTTTTACCCTAAAAGATAGTATAAACGTCACTTTTTACAGCGGAAACAACATGCTAATAAATGTAAACAAAAATTTGGGAGGTCGTTGTTCAGCGCTCTCTAGCGGGCAAATCTTTACCATTGATGTTTTGAGTAATGAAGAAGCCTGTATAAAACGCTGTCTAGTGTAGCCTTGGTTTTTTTTATCACTATCATTAAGACTACTGTTATTGCTATTATTATTATTAATATTGTTATTATTATTATTATTACTAATATTACTGTTATTATTATTATTATTATTGTTATCATCATCATCACCGTCATCATCATTATTATTATTATTATTATTATTATTATTATTATTATTATTATTATTATTATTATTATTATTATTATTGCTTGTATTTTGCATTTCCATTCTACGGTTACGTTTTGCTTACGATTTCTAGAAGTTTTTGTATTTGTTCTATTTTACATTTGGGGGGGGGGGGTTCACGATTTTACGTTTCAAGGAAAACTATCTTCTCCTTCAGAAGTGGGACAAAAAGTTGCTTAGCAGAAAATATGTCTTGCTTATCAAGATTAAGGGAGAGATTTACAGTATATCACTTTTAAGCTAATAAAGGGTGATATTGTGGTTACATCAGCATTTTTTTTAAATAAATGTCTATATGACGTACTTTTTTGCGATATATTTTTTCCCTTCTGGCGACTCCGTCGATTTACACCAAGTAACACAATTCTTTCTCCTACTAGTTTCTACCTTTTTCCCTCAAAAATAGTATTAGTGCAGTGAAAGCCCATTTACGGAATCCTTTATTGCCGGAGTGCATTCTCAAATGCTGGTCCCGCCGACCGGTATGAGTCCAAGGAAAAAGACCAACATTTAGAGATTTTAACTTAGTTCGGGTTACAAAAAAAGCTCTTTGTTCAGTAAATAAATAAATGAATAATAATAATAATAATAGCAATAATTACAATAAGGAATAAAATGAATAAACACTAAAAGTGAAAACATAAATAATGAAATAATGTATAATACATAATATATAATGAAATAATAATAAACAAATAAACAAATAAATAAATAGAACGAATAAAATAAAAAACAAAAATAATGCACTCAATGCAAGATCTATCGCGTAAATATCAAGATTACTTTTCAATATTTCTCTGATTTTTCTCAAAGTTGTTGTTTAAGTTTTTCATAATAATTACAATTTATATTTAAATTTATTGTAAGCAAACAGTAATTAAAATCGTAGAACTGACTTTCGCAAGTTTTTAATACATCATAGAGATTTTGTCTTAAATAAAAAGGTCCGTGAAATTAAATTTTTTTTACTAGTTGGGCAGGGGCGGATCAAAAAAGATTGGAAGACACTGCGTATAGAATACTTCTGAAGAGTGATTATGCAACCACTGGGGGATAAGCGAGAGTATGAGGATAAAGTAAATTTTAGTTACGCTTATTGTTACAAGTGCTTAATAACAACGTTTTGATACCCCAATCGATCTTTCTACGGCCATTTAGTACGTAGGAAAAAAAAAGAGCAAAGATAAATTTTATATTGATTCTACATTGTTAACTTTGTTGACTTACATTGCTTAACTGTTGTCACTGAGTTGTAAAACCAACTCTGAACATCGTTTGTTTGAATCGAATAAAAGCCAGAGAGAAATTTCGTTGTACGTAGTAAGAGTCAGATTTTTATTATACTTGGCAGGTAAGATTGCAGAGTAAAGATACATTGACACTTGGTGAGTTTTTTATTTTCTGCTTCGTCGAAATGAAAAAAATATTGTTTACATCCCCGCCATGTTTTTTATTTGAAGTTTTTCAAAAAGTGTTTATTTTTGTTTCTATTTTTTCTATACTATAGTTGATTATAAGGTGTGTTTTAAAAATATATCATTCTGTATGAAGTTCACAGTCTACGTTTTCAGACTTTTATTCATGCTAAATATCACACAAAAGGACATTTATAAATCTTAAACTTCATGAGCTATACTATAATACACAATGCAATATTGAAGAGCTTGATAAGAAATTTGCTCAGTTGTAACATTGAATAAAATATACTGTTTAAAAAATTACAATAAAAAAAATGTCTCACTTATTTTTAAGTGGACAAAATGAAAGCGACATAGTCTAAATAAGTGCGTAACGTTTGAATGTTATTCTTGCAAGAAATCGTCAAGTAAGGTAAAATTGAAGAAGTAATCATTCATAATTACAATATCTAAGCTTTAAAAATCAAATAGGAGGAACGAAATACAACCACCGCGGCAAGGCCTCACCAGACCTAATTACCATTTGCCATATGAAACAATGGAAGATGGGAATGGATGACTCGTTATCTACTAATGACAAAGAGCAAAAAATGACACACCAAAATACGGCAAAGTAAAATCGATAAGCAATTTTCATTGCCTAAGAATTGAGTTTAAAATTAATTACATCGGGGCAATGCATCGTTTTAAACGAAAGACAGTGTGAGTTTCACTATGCAGAAGAATATCGTTTTAAGGAAAACTGTTACAGCAAAACTGTTGTAACTTGTACTGTTGTAACGAAGACTGCTAAAGTATTCGAATTATATTTATTTAGGTTCACTGTAGTTACAGTAAAACGAAATATTGCTATAACAAAATTATTTTTTAAATATCATTTACTTCGTTGAAACTGGGGCTCGACTGTACTTATAATTAATCTTCATTAATAATGCATGCGTTAAAACTGCACGATTCGGTACAAATTAATACAAATAGAGCGGTGAATAAATTACGTACCACTTGGGTACTTAGGGTTAAAGTAATTAGTAGAAAAATCATGTCGGAAATTCTGACACTTTGGTTACGATCGCAATACTGCCGTGCTAAGCGCAAATGTGGTATCTGCAGTCGAGCTCAAACTGAGATATTACTTTTTAAAGTTTTGCACCACCATGTATTTGATTCAGATGAAATTCTTTCAGAATTTTGTAAAAAATATTTCTCGTTCTCAAATGACCATATAATTTTGTATTTTGGTAAAATACGGTACAAAGAGCCACCTGGTGGCGCTAACTCATTTTTTTAAAAAAAATTGTAGATACGACTTTTATGCTTAGCACAGCAGAATAGGTCTACGAATGGTTAGTAGGCAATTCGCGCAGCCTCATTGGAACGAGAGTATGATGAAAAAAATACACTGTTGACTAATTGTAATTATAGATTAAAGCTACTCCAAATGACCACTACACCGTGGAATAATTTTATTTCTCAGTTACTAAGTATTATTTATCAATGTTCCGTCAATTATAAGAATTGTTTTACATTTGTTTGATGTATTACTAACTTATTTGAACTACTCTGATAAGGCAACAGTTTTAACTCTATGACCAAATTCTATGTCACTCACAAGCTGCCCTGAAATCCTTTATCCCGTTTCTCTTCAAAAGAAGACGCGAAACAATCTTGACTCTGGGGAAAAAAACTTAAGTCTCTAAAAGCAGCACTCCCAAAATTTAAAAAAAAAAAAAAAAAAAAAAAAAAAAAAAAAAAAAAAAAAAAAAACAGAAAGTGATTTTTTAAATTATTTTATTTATTTATATTCACTTGAATAGCCATTACGGAATGAATACTAGATTAGAGCGGGTATTTAGGGCATTTAAAAATACATCTTCGTGATGGAAACTAATATTATTTTATGGAATGGAAAATTTCGTAATGGAAAATGAAAATTTACTGCCTTGTTTTAAAAGGCAATAAAAAGTGAAAAAAAAATCGTGCAGCCCTATGCATCTGTCTAATCTGTTTATTTAAAAGAGGCATTCGATTATCATGAACGTGATATTACGGTCATCTACGTGGCTTCCTGTTTTTCAGTACCTAATTCAAAAGACAGAGGATGACAGGCAGTTCTACGAACCTTAACTTTAACGAACATTATCCCTATTTTAGGAACTATTCACTAGTTCTAAGAATTCTTCCACTGAAACAATATAATTTTTAATTCTTCTTTACGAAGAGGGAGCGGCAAAAATCTTTTGTGTACAAATTCGACTTACGATCAAAGTAGCTTCTTTGTAAGAATTCAGAATTTGGAAAAAATCATTTTTTTTCATCTTAGCTTTAATATCTATAAAGAAATAAATTAGTATAAAAGCGGTCAGTGAGACTTGATCGTACGACCTGAATTTGTGGATGTCCGTGTCAAAACGTCTTTTTATTTGGAACGGAACAAAGAAAAATTATGTATTAGTATTGGTAGAATGCGTTATGGAAAAAAGGTCTGTAGTAGAGTTTTTGATGGGTTTTTATTTTACGAGCTCTCCTACTTGATCTAAAGGATTTCGTAAAATCAAGCGTCAACTGTATAACCATGAGTTTGCTTGCACATCGTTTTAAAAAGTTGTTTTAAATTTCTACTAATAATAAAGCTATCTTTCTTTCCTTCCTTCTTTCTTTCTTTCTGTCTGTCTGTTACGCGCGTAGCGCCGAAACCGTTCGGTCGATTTTCATAAAATTTGGCACAAAATTAGTTTGTAGCATGGGGGTGTGAACTACGAAGCGCGTTTTTTCGAAAATTCTATTTCGTTTTTTTCTATGATAATTCTTAGCTCATTTTTTCATACAAATTCGATACAATGGGGAAGAAATATTTCATACACATTTTCAAGTCTTACGTAATTCGAAAGCTTGAAATTTTCCGCTAAAAATGATATCAGTTTGAATTTTCTACGAGCATTAGAAGAACTGTTATTATTGTTTTTGGAATCCCTGAAATTCAAGGCTTACCTTTAAGAAAGCAAGTCAAACAATTCTAAAATGATGAAGCTCGAGAATAAAATTTGAAAATAAAGATGAAATGATTTATTTTATCAACGGAAATCAACTTTTCATGTTGTTACCTTAGGTTAAGTTTTTATTTCCTTTATTTGTTGCGTTCTTTTTTTCCCTTAATAAATTTTAAAATGTATTTGCTTTTGTAGCAATCGAAACTTCAAGCCTTATTAAAATTAATTAAATGAAATATTTTAACTGTTGTGAAAAAAATCGTAAGCTTTCTTTTTTCAGTTTTTAAGGAATAAAACTCGGTAAATTATAAAAATATCGTACAAATTGCGGTATTGCAACGTCCTTTCTAAAATGTTTCATTTCGAAAAATGTATTTTTTTTTTAAAAGCAAGGAAAGAAAACTTCCTTCTTCTTTTAAACTTCAATAAGATTTGTGTTGATCTCTGTAAGCAACAAAATTGTTCTTAATTTTTCTTTTGGCTTATTTTTATATCATACTTTTAAGGAATTACAGTTGAATTATAACTAAAGTTGAGTATTCTTTCTGCGATATCAATTTATTACCAGATGACTTATTTTATACCACGGGCAAAGCCGTGCGGGTATAGCTAGTTAGTAATAAAGAACGTGTAATTGAGTCAAAGATAATCATCGGGGTAGAAAACAACAAAAATTTCTCAATTAAATGAATCATATTTCTGAAGAATTTAATGTTTTTGAGCTATATCCCCTGATTCAAAAAGATAATGATAACCTTTCACGATACAGGTGTAATTTTAGCGCCGACAATAATCCTGGATTAGAAAAGTGCAATGTCACCCCCTAACCACATCCAATGAAATCGTTTTTCCTGTTAGAGAATCACTTTATAAACAAATTTGCTCAATCGAGTTTCGTCAAAATATGCCAAAACATATCACAAGCTTTAGCAATAATTTACTCTAGAAAACAACAAAAAGGCGTTTTACATAATGAAGCTCTCGGGCAATAAAAATAGTCTTGTAAGAATCTAATCGAATCAATGGCAGCTAGAAACCAACTGATCACTGGAGGCACAGATTCGATTAAAGGACTCTTTCCATGCCCTTAAAAATAATCGCAAATCTGATTCATTTGGATCGCTTCCATGGCAACGCCCTTAACCTTTTTAGAGCTCCCCCTGCCGGCCTGAAAGGGAATTGAAGTTTTTCATTGACTTTCAAACACGAAAAGAAATTGTTTCTCTCTTCTACGTTCTAATTTGATCTCTGCCGGTGTGAGCGGATCTAATTCTCCAGTAAAAGTTATTTGGATTGAAATCAAATGGAAAAGTAATTCAAGCGATAGTCGCGAGTAATTTTATTTTATACGAAACCTCAGTTATATATATACGAACGGGGGCTGTAAATTTACGGGTAAAATCCCTTTTTTTTCGCTCTCTCTCTTCTGTTCTTGAAAGTAGGGGGTGGTGCCCGGGGTCGGCGCTAAACGAATCAGTTGGTCGTTTAATTCCGTTCGGCTGAGTTACCTGATCAACGTTGCAAGGAATTGAGTTAAATTTAATACGAGCTAAGTAATTGCTGAGCTAATTCTTTCGTTTGTAAAAACTTAATCCAGAAGAAGAAAAGGTGAAAATCGAAGACAAATCGTGAAGAATTTTTTAAACAGAATGGGACAAAAAATTTACTTTTTTTTCCATATCTACGTTGGGGATAGGGTAAAAGATAGTAATGCCGGTATATGATTAAAGCTGAATTTAGAAAAAGTTTTATGAAATTATGAAATCTGGAACAAATTAGGTATTTATATGAATATATTTATTACATGAGAAGGGAATAAATTGACATCAATAGCAGTTATGAATTTCGATTACTGGATTGTGTTACTTTCAAATATGAGTAAAAATGTATCAGATCAATAAAAAGGTCGAATTCTCTATTCAAATAAACTAAAAAAAAACGAGCTTCAGTCCTTGGATAATAGTTTCTGAAAGAGGTAGAACAAACGAATCAAGTAACTTATAACCTGCTTTTAAGCTTATTGAACGGCAGTAATTTTTCTTCGTGTTTATGGGGTTTCCTGACCCACCATTTCGAATTTCTACAGGGGGAGGGGGCAAAGGTACTCAATGTTAAATATACTAAAAACCAGATACAGCCACGAGCACTTTCAAGCAAGTTTATGGAGTTCCCAAAGTCGGGGAGGGGGGAGAAATCGACCCCCTTCACCCCGCTAGATAACAGGTTTGGAGGTTTCGATTTTTTTATTCTTTCGATATTACACGTACGTTAATACTGTACCTCAGAATCAGACGAATGTAAGTCCATTTTTGTAACTTTTCAGGAGAAAGGAAAAACGATTATCAGATGCATGCAAAGGATTTGATCCGCGCTCTTTTAATGCTGCTAAATAATTGTGAAGAAATTTGTTTTATAGAATACTGTTTTCATGGGTCGATGCAGAATAAGATTCTACATACAATTCACTTATAAAGTGAAAATCGTTATTTTTGGACTTACGTCGTTCTGGTTGTGTGGTACAGAATATAGTAAACAGTTTGCTGCTTACGTTTTATCCCAAATGAGGAATGGAATGTTGTAACTTTTTGGTTAACTTCCCAAATCAGCTCAAGGTGGCGCATTCAAGCTTTAGAACTGCGAATTCATTGCTACACGGTTTATTCGGAATGTTTTGTGTTATTGTTAATCATGACAGAAAAAAAATATCTCTCTGATTGATAAAATGTATTTTTCTTTTCTTCGAAACCCTATCGGACTGAATCCAATCCCCTATATTTTTTACATAGTTGAAAATATCTCAGAACTTGTTTACAGCATTATTTCTAAAAATGTCACGATTCATTTCTCTCCATTAATTATAGCAGGAGATACAAGTGATTCTAATCGAGCCATGTTCAAGGCTCACCTTGAGCAAAATTACATTATATTCGATCAAGCTGCTCAGAAATCTCTTCAACAAGGTGACGTTCGACAAACAAAACCGGTGACTCTTCGTTTTGTTTATTGCTCGTCTTAATTCAACAAAATATACACTATTGCTTTTATCGCATATTTTCTTTACTTTTTTTAAACATTTAAGAAGGGTTGTCATTATGCTTAAGGTATTTTATTTTGTTTATGTGATTTCATATGAATTACATTGCGTGTCTGAGTTGAACTTTTTTTGCGATTTAAAGTAACTGGATTTTTTGTTTGGGCTAGATATTTTACTGCTTTTTAATTATATACATATTTTTTTTCATTTCTTACATGTATATCAGAATGGGGTCTTTTATTTATTTGGTGAACTATTTTAAATTGTAAAGGAACTGTTGCAGTGCTTTTAAGGGGTACGTGAGCATTTCTCTTAAAGAAAATGAATTTTTTTCATCCAGATGGGTGGGGAGGGATCATTATTTTCTTTTCCAGTGGGGAAAGGGAATTTTTAATTTACTTAAAATGAGCCGTTGAAGGTGGTGAGGCAGCCGCGCGGACGACAAACGGGGGTTAACGAGCGAAGCGAGTTGGGGGCGGAGCCCTCTAGTCATCAAAACAGAAGTTTTAAAATTGTTCAACATGAATTTTTATGCGTAAGCAGTCTTTCAACAATATCCTTGACGGCTGTCTTGTCTGCCTTTCATAAATATCTTCGTTTGAAAACTATGATAAAAACATTCTATATTATTTAAATAATATGAAAATTTGGGAAAACGGCGTGGCATTTCTTAAGTGCGAAATATTTTTAAACATCATATACACTGCTCAAAACAATTAGAGGAGCATATGGTGTTAACAAAATTACGTAAAGATGTATATCAATAAGTAACATAAAATGAATCGTCCATAATTTAAAGCCTACCAGGAAACAGAAGAAGAAAAATTTATACGCAAATCAAAGTTAATGACGTCAAAAACCATAAAAAGGAAATAATTGCAGAAATCGGGATATTGAAGAGACGTCCGTTTTATTGCCGCAACTATGAAATTCGATAGCACAGTAGTTTTTTTAAATATTGTTTTAGGTGACAAGGTTACTTGAGAATGTCTAAACAACGTGATTTATCGGAATCAATACAATGGCGTGTTGTAGACAGGCTGGAATTTTGGCAAATACAACGTAGTGTCACGGATGATGTTGGAGTCGTCAGAAGTGTTGCAAAGCTGTGGAATCGATTCCAAGAAACAGGAAATGTTAGACGTCGATCAGGGTCAGGTCAGCCATGCGCCACTACAGCAACTGATGACCGGTATATACGGTTAACCCCATCGAAACAGAATAGAGAATTCTACGCATCTGCAAAGACAGTTGTTCTTGGCACTAGGACGAAATGTGTCTAGGCAAACAGTACATAATCGACTTTATAAGGGAGGGCTCTATGCACGTAGGCCAATGCTCTGCATTTTCTTGACCCCAAGTGGGACGTGTGGCCCGAAGAAGATGGGCCGCTGAACATCGAGATTGGGAGCAACATGATTGGAGCCAAGTACTTTTTACAGACGAGACTCGATTCAGTTTGAAGAGTGACACCGGACGTATTTTGGTATAGAGGGACAGGGGCACTCGAAATAACCTCGCATTCGTTCGTGAAAGTTCACAATACAGACGAGCTGGTTTGATGGATTGAGATGGAATCAGCATAGGCGGACGTACGGACCTGCATATCATTTGGAATGGCACTTTGACAGGCCGAAGGTATGCAGACGAGATACTGAGACCTCATGTCATCCCTTACGCTGGAGCTATTGGAGATTCCTTAGTTTTGTAAGGACGATTATGCTCGACCGAAGAGAGCTCGTACGGTGAAGAACATGCTCGAAGCTGAAAAAATACAGCGCGTGGAATGGCCAGCATGCTCTACTGACCTGAATCCAATCAATCATGTTTGGGCCATGCTCGGACGATGCATTGCTACTCAACCAAGGTCGCCTGTTACTGTCCAAAACTTGGAGATTGCACTTCTTGAGGAGTTGAACAGTATTCCCCAAAGTCAGATCGATAACCTCGTCGCATACATGCCAAACAGGTGTGCAGCAATCTTAGCTGCTCAAGGAGGTCACACGCCTTAATAAAACTCATGCATCATGTCTAAACAGTACCTTTTTTAAATCTTTTACATGTAATCAAATTGCTCCCTTAAATCACCTTTTTGTGTTTTTTGTACATTTTCAAAGAATTAAAGATTAATTCCACAGTTTTTAGGTCTTTTTTTCTGTATTGCGTATTGATACGCGTATACTATCTATTGTGTGCCAATTCGTGGCTGTCTTGCAAAGTTTTCTTCACTTTTTTACTTGCTCCCCTAATTGTTTTGAGCAGTGTAGTAAGCGAATATGCAAATGGCAAACGTCTAAGGTACTTAGTTAAATTACTAAAAACAACGTCATTGGGTTCAAATAAAAGATTAAAATAGGCAGGTCTGTATAAGGAACAATCGTACCCTTTTTAAGGTCTATTTCATGTGCTGCAGCTCTGAAATATTTGAAAGAAAAAAAAAGCCTGTTGATGATGCCAGTGGCGTAGAGATGAATGTTTCAAGAAGGTGTTTAGAGTTGAAAGTCGGCCATTCTCGTATCATACACTCCAAGGTGAATGTGCCGCAAAACATCCTTTTGATTTTATCGATTGTCTCGAACACAGAAACATTTAAAAATAAATTGTTGAACAAATAAGTTAGCACTCATTAGCCAAATAAATTAAGATTAACAAATATTTAACGAAATTACCGGAAAGGGCAAACATATTTATTTATTTTTCTTCATAATTGAAAGATAAGATGAGGCAAATCACTGGCGTATATATGTTTTTTATTTAGGAGGGGGTATATATAACCAATCTTAGCCTCTACCACTTTCTTTTTTTCTTTTTTTAATAATTGCTGTAAGTAAAGTTCACAAATACCTTGCTAAAGATGCAAAGAAATTAACAACGTAAAGAATGCTGCTCATTTGTGCCTTCTTTACGTTGTTAGTTTCTTTGCAATTGCTGTAAGGCTCGAAGAAATTTTCGAAATTGAAGAAAAATATTGTAGTTTTTGGTATAGATAGGGAATAAGGGAGTTTCTCGTTCCCTTCGAAACTTTTTTCAAAATTGAAATTAATTTTAGGCCGTCTTTAATAACGTTGCAGGATCGAGACTTCTCTGGGTCTGGGAAACTTATTTAAACTAAAGTTCTAAATTCCGCAATTTTAGGCTATCTTATGGTGACGTAAAGGATATTAGGAGGACTCGAGGGATATCTTCTGAAATATTTTTACACTGAAGCACAACTCAGGTTATGTTTGGTTATTATCGAATATAAGAGAAGGAGGGGAGGTTCCCTCCTGATTTTTTTTTTTTTTAATTGAAGCCTATTTTAAGTTATCTGTGGGAAGGAAAAGCTCGGGGATCCTCCTCTGGAACATTTTCGAACTATAGAAACGTAATTTCGGGTTCTCTTTGGAGACGTTAAGTGACAAAAGGCAGTTAGGGATCTCCCTTCGAAGAATTTCAAACTTGAAAGCTTGAAGGTGCAATTTTAGACAATATTTGATCGTAATGTTAGCGAAAGGACGGTGTTCGAGGACTTCTTCCCAGAAATGTTTTGAAAATGTTTTGAAATGCTTTAAAAACGTTTTTATTTAGATTATCTTTAATAATGTTAAGGAAGAGGTAGGATTCGAGCGCTACCCCCCCCCCTCGAAATTTTGTGATATTTAAGTTTTAAACAGGCAATTTTAAGAAAATTGTTTAAAGAAAGGATAAGGGGGGATGGTGCTCTCCATTTTTTGAAACAGAAGACTTAAGAATGTACTTTTAGCAGGGGTGCCTAACATTACTCTCAAGAGAAGAAGTCTCAGCAATCCATGAAGTTCCCTCCAGAAAACAAGAGCCACACTTAAAAAAAGCAAACTTTAAGAACATCTTCTGATTAAAACATTTCAGAACAAAAGTAGAACCGACTTCAAAAACATAGCTGAAAATTGCTCTAAAAAGTAAAAAATAATTTTATTCTTTGAACACCATCGATACTACTTTTAAACATAAGTTTTGAAGTTGGTGCCGAAGCAGTTAATAAAATCATTTGTATCCGTTCTTCGTTTACAGTTTTCGGAATAAAAACAGTCATTTTCAATATTGAGTGATTTTTCCTCCAGAAAAACACTTGAAATTAAGAATGAAACACTTATACCTTTTTTAATTTTACAACATAACTTTAAAATCATATTTTACAACTAAAAACCAAAATTAATTTACGCAGCATTAATATTCGCGTTACATAGGTAGAATCACGAAATGCAAGTAATGCAAGAGGGTTTGACTTAATTGTGACGTGTACTTACTATTGCATTTGGGGAGATGACTCTATAAATAGGATTATAGGCAATCCAAACATCGAGCGTAATCCCGGACCCCTTCTGGACCTCCTGTGAGGGACTTTCCCCTTCCCTTTTTAAACAAACGCATATATTTCACGCTAATTACTTAAAAACTTTCAGAAGTTAGTGGCCGAGACAGGTACCAAAGATTTTGAAGTTTCTAAGGATTCCATTTTACTTGGACTCATTTAGTACGGCTTTAGCGAAGATTTTGAGGAAGTACAAACAGATTTTTCATTTTCTCGCTGATATTTTCAGAAAGCTTTACTTAATTTAACAAGATGATTTTTATCACATAAGAGGAGTTAAATTCCTGAATTTTAAATTATTGGGGTGAAATATTTTCTCCTTTTTTTAGCCTACTTTCCCGTTAAAAATAAAAGAAAGACGAAAAAAGTATTAAAAGTAGCTTAATGCATCTAAAAAATATCGCCAAGTTAAAAAAAATATCGCCAAGTCCAAAAAATATCGCCAAGTTAAAAAAATAAAGAGGTAAAATGAATATCGAAAAATTAAAAATTTGAAAGTAGGGTATTGAGATGGGGAATTTGTGTGTCGATCTGTCGGTCTGTCGGTCTGTCTGTCCCCCCTAATAACTTTTGAATGAACATTCCGATTTGGACGAACTTTTTTTTTGTTGGAAAGATCTCGGCGAGTACAGCTCATTCCTATGTTTGATTTTTTGATTTGAACAATTTTTGGTTCAAATTTGAGCCGTTCAAACAACCGGTCCCGCGATACTAACTTTTTAATGAACAGTCCGATTTGAACAAACTTTTTTTTGTTGGAAAGAACTTTTCAAGGATACTTCATTCCTGTATTTACATTTCCGATTTGAACAATTTTTCGTTCAACATTGAACCGCTCAAGCAAGCTGTCACCCCTAATAACTTTTGAGTAAACAGTCCGAAAAAAAATGACTGACTGTGCAGACGATTTTTTGTTTGTTTATTCATTTGTTTTATTGAATTTATTATTAATATTATTATTATTATTTTTGGCAGACGATTTTTTTTGTAACAAAAATGTTTCATTCACGAGGGCATTTTATTCTTTATTTATATTTAACAACTGGCAACAGATTAAAAGTGAAATTCGAGACATTTTATCAACGGACGAGTTTTTTTTTCTTTTTTCTTTCTTTGATAAAATGTGTTTTGATGTACTTTGTACTTTTAATTTTTTTTTTGAAAACAATTGAGGAATTTTTCTACGGAAGAACTGTAACAGTTACATTCTTTAAAAGGTGCGACAAAACTTTATTTATTCATTTATTTACTTTTTATGTGTCTATTTCATCTGATGAGAGGGGTATATTTTGCTTTTAGAAATCAGCTTCAAGTGCTAAAAAGGTATGTTTGACATAATTTTTAGTCTTAGATAATCAAGAGAATAATGATCAGATGCTAGAATGCCGATGTCGATGTACGGGAAAGTAGGCTCGTTTAGTTCTTGACAGAACTTCTTGTTAAATATTATTGTCTGCTTTTTTTTCATTAATAAAAATATCCCGTTCCTTTCTCTCTGCTTCTCATTTTTGCAGTTTCGTTCGGATTGGATGTTCTTTGTACTGCTTGTGGTATATTTTTGGAATACTATTTATCTTGAATTACTGAAATACGGAAAGTTAGGTTAATTATTTCTTAAATCACATCAAACTTAAAGGCTGCTTTGTGCTAAACATCAAGGGAATTCATTTACTACAGTGAACTCTCACTTATACACCACCTTATTTATGCGCCTTTTCCACTTATACGACTATTTTGAATGGTCCCAGCACATTCCATAGCAAAATAAGGATAGTATCATTCGTTTATGCGTCGCTCTTAAGATAAATATTTCACTTATGCGCCGAATTTTCCGAAAAATGTGAACATTTTAATGTATTTTCTTTTAAAAATAAGATTTTTCTTCCCTTTTCTCTTTAATCTTTCGCCTTTATTGCTCGCAAAATGCATTTTCTCCGCATGAACTAGAGTTCGGAGAGGGACAGTCACCTATTATGGATCGTTTTAAAGGGAACAGTTTGTAATTAGGTGTGCTACAATTTTTTTCCCATTATCATTATAATTAAATTACAGTTATTGCCAAATCGTAGTAATATGTCCTTTTTCCATAATACATTCTTATTCATTCTCTCATTAGAACCTATGTTGCGTTTTAGCCCTTTAACCCTAGAATACTAACGTGTTTTTTTTTTAACGCTAATACTAAATAGAAAGATGAGTAAAAATTACTCATGATTAGTATTCTAGGGTTAAATAGACTTGTTCACTTATACGTCTCTCTCACTTATGCGCCTTTTTCTGTTGGTCCCTTGGGCCGGCGCATAAGTGAGAGTTCACTGTATATGGTTTTTTCACATTTCAGTTCTTTTTAAGAGTTTTTTTTTTTTTTTTTTTTTTGTCTGTTAACCGAGTCTGTGCTGTTTGAAATATTGCAGGAAATTATTGGAGGTAAGCTATCGAATAATTCAAATAGTGTGTGTGTGTGTTTAACATAATTGACCTCATTAAAGTGCATTCTAATGTTGATATTATGTTGAGTTTTTATTTTAGCATTACAAAAAGGTTTTTAGAAGTCCTAAACATATAGTAATTTCTTCAACAACTTTTTTACTACTAGTAATCATTATTCAGCTGAAGTTTTTCTCAAGGAAAGAAGACATGTCCACAAGTACAATTTTTAACTTTTAGAATATTTGACGATTCTAATTTTGCAAGTAACAACAATATGAAAATAATCCAGATACCATATTCTAAAATTTCAGTGACGACTTTTGCTTAACTAGATCAAAAATAGTTGTCCTTATCCCCCCCCCCCCAAAAAAAAAAACAGCTTCTCTTCCACCACCACCGCCAATAATATTAATAAGTAATAAAAATAAAGCCTTCTGTGCGTCTTTTTTTATGTTAACTTTCTGATTATTTTAAGTAATTTTCTGTGTTTTCTCAGTTTTAAGTGTGTATGATAAATAACTACAGAATAATTACTTACTTTTAAAACTTTAATTTTAATTTTAATAAATGATGACAAAAAGCTCACAACTACCATTTAGAAGTTCTTAGATGAAATAGTAATAATTATTAAAAAAATCAGAGATCCGCGAAATGTTTTCCCATTTTTACTGCTCAGTGAGTCGCAACACAGAGTAGGTTTCAACAGATTCCGTAAAAGAGCTTTCACTGCGGCAACACTGCTTTTGAGGGAAAGCTAGATGTTTTTGTTTGGTCGCATACGTTGCGCTCAAACTCTAAACAACTTTTTTTTTACATTTAATTTTGTTAAATATGCTTAATGAAAGTGTTAAACTCAATGGTAAACCAACGTTAATGTACTTGTCATTATATTGCTGTATTCATATTTCCATATTCCTTAGATTTAAATAAATCTTTATAAAATTTCACATAAAATTTAAATATTACTGATGAAACCTATGGAAAGAGCTTTGGGGATTAAAACGCAATCTTATGCGCGGAAAATGAATATTTAAAAAATGTATTACACGTGTAGAAAAACACAAACAAAATGTATCGTGAGGTTTTATGAGGATTTTAAAAAGTAAATAAATAAATGAATAAAAAGTAACTAGGTCCTGAATAAAATCCAGGTGCTCTGTGAAATATATTAATTAAACTGTCAGCATGAAAAATAGTTGAGAAATAGACTTATCTATACCTTATAAGATATAAGATGTTGGACGAAATTTCTTCACGCGATGTGATTTAATTTGCCCGTCCGCCATTTTTACTCTAAAAATTGGGATTCAATGATTGAAATCATTTTAAGTCATGGCGATCCATGATAAAGATCCAAGGAAAAATTAGAACTATAGTTAAACGTTGATCCTTTATATTCGGAATTCTTCAAAGTAACTTTAACTTTTACTCTATGTGACGCAGGATAAAACTGATATTTTTTGCCTGTTAGATGTAATACACCGCCAGCTCGGTTATGTCGTTCAAAGAGTAAAATTTTGTCTTCATCAGAATTCATCAATCTGAAATAGGCAATAACCGTGCTGGAGGCAGCAATCATCTTACAGAACCTTACAGTGGCAAACAAACCAAATTAAATCTATACTACACCAGCGAGAGAGAGCAGCAATGGTATGGTTCAAGTAGTAAATTGAAGGCAAAGCTTGGATATTGCATCTTGTTATGCCTTAGCGCTGGATTAGGGTCGGTAACTTATCGCTTAATACGCAAGCTTTGTCTTCAATTTGCGAGTTGAGCAGTACCATTGCGGTGACCTCTCGCTGTTATGCCAATTTTATTTTAGCTACCAATTTGTTTGACACTATCTGCTAGCAGCTCGGTTATTGTCTAATACAGACTGATAAGATAAGTCCTAATGAGAGTGAAAATACAGTCTCTGGAGCAGGCGGGCTGGCGGTGTATTGCCTCTAGTTATGCCTTAAACCCCTCACTTAGGGACAGTAACTTACTGCTTTTTGCCCGTTAGTTTAATTTTGTTCTTGCATTTGATTTCAGTTAGTCTTTTTTTTTTTTTTTTTGAATCGTACTTCTTGACACCTTGAAGTATAATTATGAAGTTTAATTTTTTTTAGCATTATTTACCAAATTTTAATTATGTTTCGTTTAATTTTTAAATTTAAATTAAAGCTATTTTTGTAAGTTTGAGTTTTTACTTGAGTTAAATTAAATGTACAAAATTTGTGGGAAAAACCTATGAATTTACATTACACTTAATTTTCAACAGTACACTTAATTTGGAACAGGTTATTCTAGAGTTGTTGCGAGAAATATAATTGGAACATGTTTGTAAATTTTTATCACACACTTGAAAATTTAATTGAAAGAAATGAAAGAAACATGATGGAAGTTCATTCCAACAGTTTAATAGACAAGTATTTTTTAATATGTTGTTTTGAAATTTGATACCTTCAGATGATTATCTTACATGAAAGAGCAAATGTTATTTCATATGCAGAAATGTGCAAGTTTTTCATAAAGCATTCTGGCTTACATTTTTGAAAAAAGAAAAAACATATATATTGTTAGAGACATAGTTTTTATCAAAATATAGTTGGCATAAATTCTTATAATTTGAACTGAGCATCTCGAGCAAATGTAAGAATAAGTCTCAAATAGCAAAGAGTAGCAAAATTAGTTTGGTGTCAAAATAAAAGCGTTAAAATATTAACAGAAAATGTAACTCCAGCCTTAACTAAAAACGTAATGTGTTTTTCAACTGATGGATTTTTTAGCAGGCAGGGAGAATATAATTTGAGCATTCATTATCATTTCATTTAAATCATTTTTTGAATTTTGAAGGAAAATATAAGTTAAGCACTCATCATATTTCAATTTAGATTTTCAAGTAATCTCGGTATATATATATTTCGCATTTATCATTACATCAACTTTACCGCACTCGCGGGAAAGCTTTGACTAGAGCAAAATACACTGAAGTGACAAAAGTCATGGGATAGCAATATGCAAATTTTCAGATGGCAGTAGCATCGCATAGAACAGGTATAAATGCGCAGTGCTTTTACAGAGCTTTCATTTCTGTTCAAGTTATTCATGTGAAGAGGTTTTAACGTGATGATGACCGCACGACGTGAATTAACAGACTTTGAACGCGGAATGTTAGTTGGAGCTAGACGCATGGGTCATGCCATTTCGGAAATCGTTAGAGAATTCAACATTCCCAGATCCACTGTGTCAAGAGTGTGCCGAGAGTATGAAATTTCAGGCATAACATCCCACCATGGACAGCGCAGTGGTCGACCGCCTGCACTTAAAGATCGAGACCGGCGACGTCTGCAAAGAGTCGTAAATTCTAACAGACAAGCAACACTGCGTCAAATCACCGTAGAAATCAATGTGGGACGTACAATGGACGTGTCTGCTAGAACTGTGCGGAGAAAATTGGATTTCTTGGGCTATTCCAGCAGAAGACCGACTCGAGTGCCTTTACTGACAGAACGACATCGCTTGCAGCGACTCTCGTGGGCACGTGAGCATATCGGTTGGTCCCTAGATGAATGGAAAACCGTGGCCTGGTCCGATGAGTCACGATTTCAGCTGGTAAGAGCCGATGGTAGGGTTCGAGTGTGGCGCAGACCCCACGAAGCCATGGACCCAAACTGTCAGCAAGGCACTGTTCAAGCTGGTGGTGGCTCCGTAATGGTGTGGGCTGTTTTTTCATGGCATGGACTTGGTCCTCTAGTGCGACTGGACCGAACATTGACTGGAAATGCTTATGTGCAGCTACTTGGAGATCACTTGCAGCCATTCATGGACTTCATGTACCCAAACAACGATGGGATTTTTATGGATGACAATGCGCCATGTCACCAGGCCACAACTGTTCGCAATTGGTTTGAAGAAAATTCTGGACAATTCCAACGAATGATTTGGCCACCTAGATCGCCCGACATGAATCCCATTGAGCATTTATGGGACACCATCGAGAGGTCTGTTCGTGCCCAAAATCCTGCCCCATCAACGCTTTCACAATTATGGACGTCTATCGAGACAGCATGGCTCAATATTCCTGCAGAAGACTTCCAACGACTTGTTGAGTCCATGCCACGTCGAGTTGTTGCACTTCGCCGGGCAAAAGGAGGGCCGACACGATATTAAGAGGTATCCCATGACTTTTGTCACTTCAGTGTATTGCTTCCTTACGTCGATGCATCAAGGGACGGCCCAGCGGCCATCTCAACGGAGACGTGCCGCCGCAAATCTCCCGGGAGCCCGTCGATGTGCAGGCGGCGCGTCAAAAGCTCCGGATCAAGCGGATTCTGGCGCGCTCACAAAAGGGATCGAGAGACCCCAGCGGAGATGCGGTCGGGGTGGTTGCGGCAGCCGGAATCAGTGGCGTAGAGAGAAATTTTCCGCCGAAAGGTTTCTCATTTACTTTTACGTACCCATGTCAAAATAAAAAAATATGTATATGCTATACACATAAGATACACTGCAAAAAATAAGCAATTGTTTTCGAAGTGTAATACTGGAAACAAAGGTTCCAATTTAAAACTGTAAAATGCACAGTAAAATCATACGAAATTAGCAATTTTACAGTTTATTACTCTAAAATTAGCTAGTTTACAGTTTATTCCTGAAAAATTAGCAATTTTTCAGTTTATTACCGTAAAATTAGCTGCATTATACTGCAAAAACAACAGTATAATACTGGCAGCAGAGGTTACAATTTGAAACTGTAAAATGCACAGCAATAAACTAAAATTAGTTATTTTACAGTTTATTACTGCAAAGTTAGCAATTTTTAGTTAATTGTCCTAAAATTAGCTGTATTATACTGTAAAAACAACATTTATTTTTTGCAGTGTATAAGATATGTACAAATGAATATATAGATAGTTGACAAAATAGAATTATATAGGCATGGAGATACTACAAACACAGATTTATATCCATAGAGATAGCTATATCAACGTAGCTAGAGATGCATAAATAGAAGTAGAGAGATAAACAGATTAATCAATGCATAAATTCAAAGTTACATTGATGTGGGTTGAAATGGATAAATAGGTAAATAGATAATGACTGACAGGTGTAGATAAAAATACCTAGATCAATCTATACGTATAGCTAGGTAGATATATAGATATAAATAAAAATACATTTAACTGTTAAGATAGAGATGGATAGATATTGATAAAGTTAGGCAGATTGAGTTAGATAAAAATAAAGGGGTAGAAATGTACAGAAATCGCATTTTTTAAAAAAAGTTATATTTTGGATTGCGGTACTATTATTATAAGTACTTACAACCCCCCGCAACACAATTGGTAGGACATTACCTCGTAAGAGCATCTTGTAAGATAATTTCTCACGAAAGAGAGTAAAATTTAATGTACTTTACACTTTCCACACATTGGCTAGCTTTGGGAAAGAGCTAAAAATTGACCAATATAAAACAGGCTTAGTAATTTGTTTGTCACCGGAAATAACTACATTACAAAACTTTAGGGATATTTGCCGGCAGAGTTTGATATTAGCGGTCGTCAGTTATAATAATGAGTGATGAAATCATAGTCTGCACTACATTTTTTTGACAATAGTGATTTTACGTCAGCCACTTTGTGACTCCTAACGTTCTATAAAAATAATGAGCTGACGACTGTGATTTTGAAGGTTAAGCAGATGTTATTGCACATTATTTTATTGAGACCAATGAAAATAGGCATCTGTACACGTGCATTCACCAAAGTAACCTTACCGATTTCTCAAAGTTTTCCTCATACAAACCAGCTCCATCCATTAAAAAATATATTACAGTTAGGGCAAAAACATTTCATGCTCTACTTCTGTATATTTCCTCTTTCTCTTATCTTTCCTTTTTTTTTCTGTTTGAAAAATGCGTTTTTCAAACATTTCGTTTTTGAATTGACAGTATTGATTCATTATTAGCAGAGCAAAATAATTTGGAATGAGCTAATTTTGAGGCAAACTTAACTTGTTTCATTTTTTAATTTTCCATTCACATTCTAATTAAATTCATTCTGTTTCTTATTTTTATGCCATTACTTATACGGAGTATTGCCGCTGCAAGCAAAATGTGAGTTGATTAAGTAATTTCTTATAAGAATGTTGTTGATGTTACTCTTATGTTTTTACAGTGGCAATACGGTAAAAGCATTCATTCAGCTGGTTTTGAAGTAAAACAGATTTTTAGCAGTGGTTTTGTACTTTATTGAGAAGGATTCGTTCCAAAATGCATTGGGGCGTAATAGTGCAGCTAAAGAAATATCAAATTATGTGGACAAAAAATACTTTTGAAAATTCATGTAGTAAGCTGCTTTTGATACTAAACGTACCCCATAACTATCGTAACTTTCAAAATTATCTTAAGCAGGACATTTTGGAAGCTAAAACAAAACAAGAAAAAACTATTGGTACCAATGACGCCTAAACAATAGGAAAATTGCGAAACGTCACTGATTATTTTATAACAACGTCCTAGAATTTCGAGGTTGTTCCCCAATTTCTTCTGAAAATCAAGTATCTTAATGAAAATGTGTCCTGAATTGCAAAAGGTTGCAATCACATAAGACAAAAAGTGGAGAGGAGTAACAATTGTTGGGGGAAGAAAAAAAAAACAGACAATATTTATAGACAGGCTAATAGGCAGTTTGGTACTTGTTTACGATTCTGTGTACGCTTTCCAAAAAGCGTGTACAAAACATGTACATTTTTTCAGTGACATAAATAACATACACAAAATATACTCAGATTTGATTATATTGAGGGCATTTTTTCAGTAATTCAATTGTTTTGAATATCAGCGCTGGTGGAAGAAATTCAAATCTTTCTATCCTTTTATCTAAAAAGTCAATATTTATAAAAAAAAAAATATTTTTTAGCCCTGAAAGTGTAAGAAAACTAAAGTTTCTGAATAGATTTTAATATTTTTGTTTAAAAAATAAAACTAAAGTCAATAATAAAACCGGTATGGATTTATCCGTAAACTTAACAGTTTTAGAGGTTTGTTGATTGAATTAAAAGTAAGAGAATTTAACGCACACTATGTTTTTCGAGTCATAATGGCTGCAAATGATATACTATGTTTTTCGAGTCATAATGGCTGCAAATGATGTTATTTTTGACATCGGAGAAAGGAGTATTGCGATTGTGATGTAACTCTTTATTTCCCTTCTACATTTCTAATTCTTTTTTTTTGGGGGGGGGGGAGGTGTAACGAATGATAAAGCAGATAAAATACACTTTAAGGAAAAAATAATTGTGCTTTTAATATTATCTGGTTAAAATTAAATAATTTTGTAGTAAAATATAGTTCATAAAAAGCGTATCTACTTTATGTGATAATTTGCTGAACTATTCAGTTTTAAAATGTTGTACTGGAATTGCTTTTACTGTAGATTTACTCCATATTTTTTCAACTATTTTCATACGTCTACATATTGCGGTGAAATGTGTTTTAGTTTTAACTGCTCGTATTACAAATATATGTTACTGTAGACCGACAAATATTTGAACTAATTGGAACCATAGGTAGTACGGAATTTCGAAAACAAGCAAGAAAATGCCGTTTGGAAAAATAATAGCTCATGCAGTTAAATAAAGTGTTTAGATAATATGTATGTACATAATACGCAATACAATACATAATGCTGTAATATGTAGTTACTTTTTTAGCAAAATTTGATACAAATTAACTACTATTGCTTACTGAATATGAAGAAAAAATAAGAAATATTACAGTAATACAGTATTTTATGTCGTAAATATAGCACTCCCACCTCTATCGTATGTTTACATAGTTTCAATTCTTTCATCATTATGAAATAGTTTATTTCAAGAAATGTATCTGCGTTTTAGCAGTCGTTAAAAAGTTTATTAAAACTTCATAAAAGTGCATTTGAAATATTGAAATTTGGGATTTTTGGCGTTTTACTGCAATTGGAGTTTACTAACAACTCTAATGAATATTAATCCATATAAATGAAACAGAGAATTTATGTGTGTGTGTGCACGTATGTATGCTCCCTATACAAAGCTACAGTTTACGTCGGATATGGACCAAATTGGCCAGGGAAGTGCTTGGCCACCAGGGATTACTAATTGATGTTTTCACCAGAAAAAAAAGATACGGACATTTTTAAGTTTTGAAATATCAGTTTTAAATTGGACATAAAAATCGTCTGCGACGAGCATGATAAAAATTAATTAGCGTGAAGAAATTATTCATACGAAAAGGGTGTTGCCATTTTTTTCTTGATTATGAACAATTAAAATTATTGCTTTTCCCTTTAGGCTTCTCCTCTAACGGGAGATTTAAAACTTTTTTGGCCATTGATTCAGTTTTAGTTTACTTTTCCAGTAAGGTAAAAGAAAACGAAAAAAGAATTAAAAGTGGCTTAATGTGTCTTAAAAATATCCAAAATATAAGTCCAAAAAAAGTCAAAAATAATCAACAAAATAAAATAAATATCGAAAAATTAAAAATTGAAAAGTAGGGTTTTGAGATAGGGAAAAATGTGTGTCGGTCGGTCGGTCTGTCTGCCCCCTCCTCAATAACTTTTGAACAAACAATCCGATTAGAACATACTTTTTTTTGTTCGAAAGATCTCGGCAAGGACACCTCATTCCTATATTTCATTTTGTGATTTGATCAATTTTTCGTTCAGTTTCGAACCGTTCAAAAATTTTTAACATTGGCTCTTACGGGTAATTTTAAGCTCAATGTATGCCCTGAACTTAAAGGCGGATTTCTTTCAAGCTAACTTTGTTAGGAAATAGTTATTATGAAGAATGTTTGGAAAATATTTCTATGAAAAACTGTTTTGAGGACCCCGATTCCGACTCTAACTCCGCAACCAAAAATGCAGGTTCAAAAAAAAAAAAAAAAGACTGACTCCTACCATTAGAATTTTAAAGAGTTCGACTCTGATTCCGCCTATCGACTTCGACTGCAGACTCCAATTTTTCTGACACCGAATCCGTGACTCCAACTCCGACTCCGCAGGCATGGCAGAAATGCAGGTTCAGAAAAAACGACCGATTCCTACTATTAGAATTTTAAAGCCTTCGATTGTCACTCCTCTTATCGACTCCAACTGAAGACGCCAACTTTTTGACTCAGACTCGACAGCGAATTCTTGACTCGGAGTCCGACTGCAAAGCCATGGCAGAAATACAGGCGTGGAAAAAATGACCGACTCTTACTGCTAGAATTTTAGAGAATTTTACTCTGACTCAGCTTATCGACTCCGACCGAACACTCCTACTTAAAACCCCATCTCTGAATCCTTGACTCTAACTCTGGCTCAGCAAACATGGCAGAAATGGAGGCTGGGTTTTCCCAGCCTCCTACTCAGGGCCCGATTAACCAGTAAAGTTAGGGGAAGCTCTGTCTCATTTTGAGGCCCCCTGCTTTTTGAAGCAAGGGTTGGGGGGGGGGGGGGTATTTCTACTCTTGAGACATTGAAACAAATCTCGCTAAGGGTACATATCATTTCTAAGATCTGCCCAAACAGAATTCGGATTAAAGTCTATCCCCTTCCTCCACGAATATGTAGAATTTTCACACATAATACACATGGTTGCATTTCAATTCTATAAAGATGTTGTATTAGATTTATTACTTCTCAAAATTAATAAAACATAATCAAAGTACACTGTAAAAAAGTAGCATCAAATCCCACATTTAAAAATAACTTGTGGTGGGATTAATGTTTTATGAAATGTGTCTTCAATTTTAAAACTTTTCAGAAAAATTTTATTGAACCAGTTCTAATGTTTACAATAACCTTAAGATATGCATTTAAAAGGAGAAACTACAATTTTAAATCACAAGTTTTCAGTCATTTTTGGGCCCCCTGATAATTTTTAGGGGAAGCACAAGCTTCTCATGCCTTTTGGATAATCAGGCCCTGCTCCTACTCCTCCTACAGTTTCCTAATGAGACTTCTACTCTTGAAAGAAATAACTGTGCAGGCGATTTTTTGTTGTTTCATTTATTTCTTTTGTTTTATCATTATTTTTATTGTTATTATTATTATTTGTATTTTTTGGCAGACGATTTTTTTTAACAAAAAGTATTCATTTAAGAGAGCATTTTATTATTTATTTATTAATTTATTGATTTTTAATTATTGACAACGGATTAAAAATTAATCCGAGACATTTTATTAAAGGCATGTATTTTTTTTTTCTTGATAAAATGTGTTTTGGTGTGCTTTCTAATTTTAATTATTTTTTCAAAACACCTCAGGAATTTGTCTACGGAAAAACTATAGTAGCTGCATTGTTTAAAAGATGCTACAACTTTATTTATTCTTTTGCTTACTTTTTACGTGTTTATTTCATCAGATGAAAGAGGCATATTTTGTTCTTAGAAATCAACTTTAAGTGCTAAAAAGGTATGTTTGACATAATTTGCAGTCTCAGATAACGAAGAAAAATTTGATCAGATGCGAAAATACCGATGTCGGTTTACGGAAAAGTAGGCTCGTTTAGTTCTTAACAGAACTTTTTGTTCGTACTGCGTGCCGGCAAAATATCGACTAAAATCGAATCAGGACTTTTCGACACGCGTCACTTGACAAAAGTTTATCCTCAATGTAGACCGGGCAGAGCCGGACCACGCAGCTAGTAACAAATAAAAAATGAATATAGTATCGAGTCTTCGATAAGTGGTGTCACGTTCGGTCGCCACTTTCGTTACAGGGTGCTAAATAGAGCATTAACGCAATTTCTATATCTCAGCACATAACAAAATCAGCACTTGAACATTTATTTTAAAAAAACTCTAGAAAGGGTAAAATCAAATAAAATACCAAAAGGTAAAAGCTTGAATAAAACAGGTAAAAGTAGTTTTACACACCTCAAGTTAACATTGCGACGCGACCGTTGTTGTTTCCTCCCTCTTTCCAGTCTTACCGGTCACCTTGACCTTCAAAAAAACTCCATCGCTTCAATTTTACTCAGTTACTCAGTTCCCTCATTTGCATATATGCGTATTGTCACACCTAGCATAATCCAGCAATAGTTGAATTGCAATTAATTAACTGTAATACTAACCTTATAATTCTTAATCATGAAAAATCCAATTTGCGACCTTTTTTTATTTCAACTGATTATTTTCTTTCAAACAAAGGAAATTTATGAAATTTTAAGAGCTATTATATTTATTAAAAGGGTGTATTTAAATTTAAAAAGTTTGGAGTTCAAGAAAATCGAGGTGTAGGATTGGCTGGTGTTAGCAATTCGATGTTGCATTGTAGGCTCATTTAGTTCCATATGAATTTCCTGTTTCTATTCATTCTTATTATTATTACCGTTATTGTTCATCACTCATCACTTGTACTGTTATCATTTTATAATTGCCATTAATCCCTGTTGTTGTCATAATTATAATCACTAATAAAAATTTCTTCATTTTTATTACGGTAGATTGGAAGAAGACACCATAGTTTTCAACTTCGTTTTAAATAAAATCTCAAATTGATTTATTTTTAACAAACCAATTTATCAACAAAATGTGAACTTTTGTAGTTGGTAAAAAAAAAAGTCTCGATTTGAAATATTTTTTTTTTATCTCCGAAAATTTCTAATTTCAAAACGCTAACATTACAGCATTGTACTCCAATCTTGGTATAAGATGGCACATACTTTTGGGATAAAATGCCGAATAGAAAATGAATTTAAAGAAGGCTATGAAATTAAGTCCAGTTTTGAGCATTATTATATTAGTTATAATATTACACTTACATTCAAATAACAAGGTTTTATATTATTTTTTAAGTTTTTTTTTTCTCTTTTAAGTAATGGAAAACATGGAATAGAGCCAACTGTTGCATAAAATGTATTTTATTAAATCACATTTTTTGGTGTATTTTTCTAGGTCATTGTTTCGATTAGGATCATTTCCTTCCCTAGGATACATATTCGTCGTCTTCCTCCAAAGCATTAAGCAAGATCCCGCTTTATCTAGCAAGTGCAGCAGAGACAGGTGGGCTCCATAACGTGCCTAATCGAAAGCCAATGCTTCAAATTTACTAAAACTAACCAAGTTATTTTTCTACTATCAAAATTCCGGCTGATATGACTAAGTGAAGTACAATGGGATACGATTTCGGGAGCTTTCTACAGCAATTGGGACGACAAAACTATCCAAAAACACTACTTAAAACTGCGATTAATCTCCAAAAAAAAAAATGTTTTCTCAATGCGCAAGCCCCTTCATTCTAACTGACCGGCAAGCTGTTTTTGTTTATGCTTGGGGGTGAAACACATGATACTGCATCTTGTACAATAGAGCATCTTCCTTCAATCTACCCGATTGTTACTTACAGTTTGCGGGCCAAAGGCGGAATATCAAATTATGCTTACGAAAATGAGTGATTCATCAGCGAAAAATATTGTTAACAATCTACAAATATAGAATCGTAGTCACGTAAAAAATGTATATTGTTGTCAAAAACCTTTGGGTACTTTAAAAAAAAACTCTTAGTTTTTCAAATTTATAACGGAATCACAAGGCGACTTATTTTTTAGCGATGTTACACTTGAAAGAGTGTAAATTTAGGGGGCTAAGAAAAACTTGAGATAGCTAATAGGTTTTTCTAGTCATCTTATATCGTAAAAAGCTGGAGGAAACCTGTAAATTTTAGAATTTATTCTTACTTACTATAGACAATTTATTCTATGCATTTTCGTAGAAATATCGCTTACATCTACCGAAATATAACCATTGATTATTTTCAAAGAAAGAAGTTTGCTTCTTAAGTTTACGTCTTAAAATAGTCAGTCTTAGAAAAAAAGAAAAAAAAAAGCGGGGGGAGGGGATATACAACAGAAAAATCCGTGATATTTCTCTATAATATTTCTGGTAATAATCTAACCATATTGTTTTAAAATTGACACTTATCTCACGAACTAAAGGGAATGAACAAGAGGGAAAATTTTGTAATCGTTACTAGTTTTTGTTTATAGATACAAACAATTTCATTTACAATACGTTATATACTAACAAATTTTTGCCAATTTGCTTCTTGGTCGGCATTAGAAAAAAAAAAGTTTTACAGTTTTTATATTTTGAATTGCTTGATCAGCTGTGTGTGGGAGCCCGCCATTACTTCTTCTTCGTCTTCCTCGTTTCATTACTATCATCGAAAGTGGGTATTAAACCTGATAGTGAGAGAACTCGTAATGTGAGAGAAGATTACATGCGACATTGACTTTTGGGAGAATTTCAAGAGGAAGATTTTTCAGCAACTTTGGTCTTCAGTTGTTGTAAAAGAAAAACGGATTGAACAATCGGAGGAAGCCCTTCTTACTTAATACCGTTAGACAGAACAAAAAAAGAAAAAAAAAACACCTGCACGGCTTTAAACAACTATGAAACAATCTTATCTTGAAAAAAAAAAAGTTTGTGTGAGTCTTGCAGATGAAAAATGGTTTTGATCTGCTTGTCGAGAAATACTTGTATATTAAGTGGACTTTTTAAAAAAGAAAACGCAAAATTAGGCATCTTTTAAGATTATCAGGATAGTCTTTTTCGAGGACTAGTAGAAAATGGTGCCTGAATAGAAATATGTTGTGAAACAGACTACGTAGAATCGGGGTTAAACCGTATTAACTTTTTGTTTTCTTGTTTGCTTTAGTTAACTTTTTTTCCGCTGAAAAAAGAAATACAGCATTATTTACCATTTTTTGCGTAATAATCTTGCTGGGCTATTTCACGAAAAAGACGCCATTTTGTGACGCACGTGAGGCTCATGTATTTCATTAAAAAGGAGTGATTTTACAGGGTAATGAACGAAATTTTTTTGGTTAAGAGATCACAAACTAGTGTGGGACTTCTTAGACAAAAAGTTTTGTTCTTTACCTTTTAAAATTAATAATTTTTATTGAAATATATGAGTGTCACGTGCGGGCGTTTTCATGGAGTGGCCCTGCAGTTTATTCTTGTAATCGACGATCGAAAATAATTTACTTGATTTGGAATTTTTGTGAGTGTCAAACATTTATTTATGAAAAAATCGTAGTTTGTTTTACTACTAAATGTTGAAATACAACTTTTTTATCAACTGATTTTTTCTAGAAGCCCCCACCCCCTTTCTTCTAGAAGGACATAAAAAAGGATTTCTCCAACTGAGAGGCATAAGGAGAGCGAATTCGAACAACAATGATTAATATAGTAATGAATGAGTGAGAAATTGTACCACTATTTGCTTTGAGCATTTTCATTTTAGACTTAAAATTTGACGTTAGATATCGTTCTATTTAGAAAACTTCGAAGTTATTTTCTCCGGCTTTTGTGTTAGAAAAAATGCTTGTTAGAATTTTGACCAGAAAAGTTCTAAGAGACTTTTGCGAGCACATCGCGATGATTTATTGTAATTGCAATTTAAATAGAGTAATTGAATAGTTCATAATGTAATTATTAATCGTTATTATATCAAATACGATAAACAATTTTTAACAGTAAAATTACATATCTTAATCTGAAATAATTTTAAGCACTTATATGGGGGAGTACTGCACAAGATGAAGAATATGGTATGTATTTTTTTAGGTAGAAGATAATTGCCCTTTTCATGGATTCGTAAGCAAACAAATGCCAGAGACCCTAATATACGGAAATATTCAAAATGTTAGCGGAGAGGTTCAGCTATAGTTGATCAAGTGTTTATTGTTTGAACATTTTGCGAAGGTTTTTTTTGTTACCCGTAAATAAGATCTCGTCAGTTCCAAGTAAGTTACATTTATTTTCGTTAATTGTTCTGAACAATGTGTGTGTTGAGCATAGCTTATTTATACGGTGTACCAAAAAATGGACTGAATTGCTCTCTATTTGAGTAAATGACAGTTCGGGAATCTCTGTCACACGGAGCAAAGATGATGAACTCGTCCTCTGTTAAAGAGAGAATTATATTCCTATGATAAAGTTCCCATCTGGCATCTCTTATAGATTGCAACCATTGGATGTTGTATTTTTAGGACCACTTTTCCCTTAAATCCTTCAATAATTATTATGTTCTACACCAATTTAAACTAGTTATGGGAAAAAAAATCTCAGCTCCTTAGTATGACTTATTGCTATGTTTTATGGTGTATCACTCAAAAATTGTTATTGTGTATCCTAAAAATTTCAATATTACCAATATATTTGTTTCAATTATTTTAATCGAAATTATCATCTTGACCCGTAACAGAAAAAAGTCATCCGTCGTAATAAAGTCATCTTGACCCCATATTAGGTTGTAAGATCAAGAATGATTTTATTTAACAAAAATGGCTCAATATGTCATTAAGTTTTAAAATCATTTGTCTTAATCATATGGGCTTTTTTAATCGAAATGCATCTCAAGAATTTCAGGTAAACAAAGCATCAATATTGAAATTTGTTACGCCGCAAAAAGTAAGAACAGTTTAGGTCCTCATCTCGCCCCGTGTTCCTCTGCTTTGCTGCAGAAAATCATTTATCTTTAATTATCATTAATGTAATTCAAAAACTTTTATTTCTAGTGTTGTCTAATGAATCGAAATCATCTTTATTACTTATTTCTCAATTTGTTATTCAAAAACCTCAGCTTAAACAGTTACTTAACTTGTTATTAATTTTTTTTTTCTAATCGTTACTTTACTCGTCAATTTAAACCTTCGTTTCTAGTCATTATTCAGTTTGTTACTTTATATTAAACACTCATTTGTAATTATTACTGGAGAGGGGAGCCCAGTGGGACACGGAGTACAGTTGGACAGATGGAATTTTTCATTCAAATGAAAAATGAAAAAAAGAAAGCATTATTTGGTTAGCCTCAATATTCTTATCGTGAAAACTGGTCCACTGTCACATTTCATGTTAAAGAGAAGCTGTAGAACTAGTTATTTTTGCTATAACTGTGTTAGAGAAAAATACTTTTTTATTTTTTCGGATTTGAATCACGACCTTCAAATTCAATAAAAAATATTAATCACTTAATTGAAAACTGAAACTTTCTTATTTGTATGATGCAATGTTCTTTTCTTCAATATTAACTTTTGTGCAATTTTTGACTCTTGTTTTAGATATACTGCTTCGAGAGTATATTGGGACAGTATTCAATTTTCTATTCAGCACTCTCCACTGAAGTAACATTTTAGAATAAAAAATATAATATATTTTAGGGCACCAGGGTTTAAAATTAAATTTTTAATGGGCTTTGATTTAAATGAGGTTTTAGCTTTGCTATTTACTGATAGCTTGCTTGTAAATTAAGTTTTGTTGCTGTAAGACTTATATTGCGGTGAAGCTACATTACACTGCGACCAATGATCAGTTGCTATTTGTTTCAACCGTTTTGTTTAATATGTTTGGAAAAATACTCGATGACTTATATTGAAACTTCAAGGGCATTAAGAATGTATTTAACCCCTCAATTATTTAAATTGATATTTTTTCCGGAAGGCAGATGAGCAAAAAGAATCACATTGAAGTAAAAAATAACATTTTTCATTGCGTTGTAAAAAATATTTGAAATGCGTTTAACTGAAGCTTGTAATGATGTGATAATTCTCTTAGTTATATAATTCATTGTATGAGAATTGCAGATGTTTAGTTTCAAAGTAATTCCTTAATTCAAAAACCTCTTACCATAACTCTAAATTTTTGACGCCTTCAAATATCCAGTTGCAGTGAAGTAAGTGAAGTTATCCTTTGGTATTTTTATTAAACGGCTTTATCAAGTAAATATTAACAAACAGATAGAACATTTTTAAACAAAATTATTTAATTTAAACTTTAAATGTACATGATAGAATGGTGTGGTTCAAATGTAGAGGAGGGGGATGAAAGTGAAATGTGGGATACAGTGGGACAAATAGAATTTTTCCTATAAATAAAATACTATAAGTTGAAAACAGTTGCGCGAATAGCCGACCGAAGCTATAATTTTACTGGGTTATTGAATGACATATGCTTAGGATGATCAAAATATATTGAAAAAAAAAAAAAAAAGAAATACTTTTCAGTTAATATAGTTAAATTTATCGATTCAAAATTATCAACTTCAACTTGTAAGCTTATATTGACCAATAAAAACAGCTTCTGTCTGCCAGTGACACGACTGCCACTTTTTTTCTCACTAAGCTTTTAAAAGTTTTACCTTATGTGCATTGGCAGCGATAACTTCACACCGTTTGATAAAAAAGAAATGACTGGAAAATTCTGCGTTTGTCTACTGGTTAGACGAGTTTATTTGATGTGTTGCTGCACTTTGCATTAAATCTCGTGGAAAAACTGAAGCAAAACTCTTCGCAGTTCTCTTCTTTTTTAAAAAAATAATTACTAATCAATAACATGTTTTTAAGTCATGTCTTACATGATAGCTTTTGACGATGCTCTGAGTTTCTGCAAATGACATTGGGTTTATTTTCTTATCATTCTACCTCAATCTACAAAGTACAAACTACATTTTTTTCTGCACTGAGAGATACATTTCAATTATGTTGCTTAATGTTGGCAGTGCTTGCTAGCACTTTTATTTCAGATCACCAACCGAGTACTGTAATTAATACAGTTAAAACATGAAATTTCTTAATCAATAAAATACACAAAGTGAAAAGTTCTAAAATGTGTATAAGGAGAGACTTCCTTTTACGGTACTTACCTTCACCGGTCTCGTAGTCCCAAACTTCTCGCATTAAATCCAAGATTATCGTAAACCACAATCGAAACGAATTATTAATGAAAATAATTAAAGAAGAGATGTGGGTAGAAGATATTCTACAGTGATCCGAAGTTTTCCTCTCCGCGCTTCTTTTTTCAGTAAATCAAGTGCGTTAATCGAGTTATTTAGGTAAACAAAGAAAAAAAAAAGGACAACGAGTGTCCAGTTTTTTTTAAGGGGGATTGGGCGAGAAAAAATGTGGAGTTGAGATGCGGGGGGCCTAGACCAGTTGCCCCACCGCAGCCAAGTGAAGGAATGCGAGGCGAAGAAAAAAGTGCCACCTCCAATCATTCCTTCGGATTAGGCGAACAAATGGGCGACAGGGGCCTTAATACAATTTCCAATTTAATAAAGCTGCCTCTCTCACTCTCTCTCTCTCGCTCCTCTGCCATATTAGAAACTGAAAATGAAGATTTTCGTGTCCGCGATTCAATTACCGGCGCCTCGTGCATTATAATTCGGCTTGATTTATTGAATTTATTAGGACGGGCGAGAGACTTACCGGAGTGGTCTGGCAGCGCCCTGGCGGCCGCGCCCTCCAGGCCGTAGAGGGCCGCGAAGTCGTCGCACTTCCTCTTGTCGGCGGTCCGGTCCTCGGTCAGCAGTCTCTGGTCATCGGCCATCTTGTCTCTCCGGCTATAAGGGACGACGACGTAACAACGGGGCGCTCGCACAACACACACCACTGTTGAGGCTGTGACGGCCTAACCAAAAGTGACTAACGAAGTTACCCCCTCGAATACGGCCTTATAAGGATCACCTGTCTGCCACGACTCCTCCAATACCCTCCGCATGCCCGGGTCGACTTTCGCGGACACGCCCCTCTCCGCGCCGATTGGGCGGGAGGGGCGGAGCCTCGCGCCGCTCGTCCCTCCCCCCCGTGCCTCTCGGTCCCGGAGAAAGAGATGGAATTGATGCAATAACTCGCTCTATAACGAGGCACGGGCGCACGGTCACTTGCAGCGAAAGCCAGCTCTCATTGAAGAAAACGAGAGATAATTGCCCGGATATAAACAAACATGGACGCTGGAACAGGGATGAGATTAGAGAAGAAGGGGGGAGGGCAGAGAGAAAGAAAAAACAGGAGACAGGTGAGAGAGAGAGAGAGCGAAGAGGGGGGAGAGAGAGAATCGAAATAAAATGAAGCAGAATGACATGCGAAGAGGGGGGGAGTGGGGAGCGGGAAAAAAGTGATAAGTAAATAAGGGCTGATGTCCGTAATGCGCACCCTCGTCGCAAACAAAAGAAGAAGCCTCTCTACCGGGCTAAAATGATTATAACGTAAATTTAGCGTCTAAATTGCGTTCGCGGATTGCGAAATTCAATCAGCACATGAGGCGGGAGTAAAGGAAGGCACTGTGCCGCCTAGGCTGCTGCTATACAGAACATTCGCAGACGACGGACACCTTGGAACGTTTGTGCCTCGGCCTCTCCCGGGGATGTCTTGACTCGCGCCACGATTTTTTTCTTTGCTTCTTCTGTGGCACGGGTCGAAGTTCGAATTCCTCTTCCGTCGGAGAACTGTCATTCTTGAAGTCTTCTGCATGTCTGGTCTGGAAACTCTGACCTCGGAGAATGCGGGTGCTCTTCTTCATGACGTCACTGGAGTAGGTAAGACATCGCCTTCCCCCTTTCCTCAACTCCCTTCTAGCCAACATGCTAGAAGAAGAGCTATTTTACAGCCCAGAAATAGGTATGACCTACTAACTTGGAAATACTGCAAGAGAACATGTTTTCTTCATCGCCTGCTAAATCTCATTGAAGGTTCACTGATAGCTTAAAATTAACTTTCGTGATATTCCACCTATTTTTTTTTTCCAAACTGATGTACTCCAGAAAAACATACAGCCTAGGAAAATAATCTCCTGAATTTCTGCCTTCTGAATTTAAAATACGCAGGGAAAGTGGCTGCTATTTATGCTAATCAGAATGGTTTTGTGTACCAATTGCAACATAGTTAACATTCTACATACTTACATTACGCCGTGAATGCTGCTCTATAAATTCAGCCAATTATTTTTGGATGCAATGCAAAATACCAGAATAGAGAAAAGGGGTTAGTTAAGATTTAAGTTTCACTTGGTGAGTTTGGGCTAATATAAAATGAACCCTATGAGTAGGAAGGTTTTTACTTCAAAATGCTGTTGTATCTGATTGTTGTTGAAATGCGCTATCCTTGGGATTATTGAGCTATCGTTCGGTTATGGAGAAGGAACGCATTTACTCTTAGTGCAGTGCAAACCAGTCATTGTGCAGCTCGTAACCTTTTATTTAAAGTAAGGCTTCGATTTTTTTTAAATAAATTTTCAACAGTCACTTACTTTTATGGAATATCAAACTTGACAATGTATGTTTCAATTTTAGGCTACAACATAGTAGGAATTAGTAGTAATAGACAACAATATAGCAAAGTAAAGATAAATAAAGTTGTTGATACGTTTCTTTTTAAAATTTAAGTCACTTGGCTTATGAGTAAGAACAAAAGCTCTTTATTTTTATTCAAGCAATTTTCAACCCAACGAAAACAACTCTTCAATTCCATTCGACTAATTTTTAACATTCGATGCAATAAGGAAGGGGTTGTAAGTTTGACTTGTCTGTGTATTTCTGCATCTGTCGATCAGTGTATCTGTATTTCTGTGCGCTCTTTAGTGAATAACGGAGGGTTGGTTTTTGAAATTTTTCGTTTGTTTGAAAGGAGAGTTGTTCGAGAGTGTTCTTAGCTAGGTCGCGTCTTGGGATGACATTAACTAACGAAGATATTAGTTAGAAACCTTTAACACGTTTTTTGCCATTTTTGAAGCAAAAGCACACTTGAAAGTTTAAAACAATAGTACCAAAAGAAAGAGAAAAATTTTCTGGACCTGATAGAATGTGTTTGAATAGAACTCGAATTATTACGTTTTTAGCGAATGTGGCAAAGCCTTTATTTACGCCATTGGAAACCCATGTCATTGTTGGCCGACAACAGGAAACAAAACTCAATGATTTTAAATGTTTGCCTGTTTCCAGCTTCTATTTGTTGACAATTAAAATGCTTGGAATGGATTTTAGCATAAGAATTTCTCAAAATTCAATGTCTCCTCTTTATTCTGCTTTTGCGACTAGCAAATTTTACTAGTAAGGGTTATCTTTCCTTTTCCGTGTTTCCCATGTACTCTCGAAAACAAATAAATATATTTCAATTAAAATATGCTTTCTGAGCAGCGAATTTCGTTTAAATATGAGGTCCGCAATCAGAGTTTTTTTTTCTTTTAATTTTCATTTTAATCTTAGTACAACTAAGCACAAACAACAAATCTTCAATTTTATTCGACCAATTTTTAACTTAGCACAGAGCTAATTTACTTGAATTTAATAAACTATAACTTAAAACTCATTAGTTGTGTTTTACATTTCCTTGTTTTCGGTTTATTCATTCTACTTCATGCCCATAATGTACTATTGTGGTTACTAATGTAGTAGGATGTAGGGCAAAGTCAAATGGTAAAGATAACTTACTTTTTCCCAAATGAACCAATTGAAAATTTATTATGGAAATTATTGTACATAAGAAAGAAATAATGTATTTTGTCAAACAACTATCATTGAAACATCATTTCGAAATTTTGGCAGTTATTTTGTACATTGAAAAAAAAAGTGGAATATTGCACCACTATGAATCCGTGACTTATCGTGGGGCAAAGGGAAGAAAAAAATGTGACGAAAGTTTTTATTTGATTATTAAAAATATTTTTTACCAAATAAATGTGTAATTAAACGAATAAATTCATTAATAATGAAACTACAAAGAAAAATTAATTAATTAATTAATATATGAGAAAAAATAAATTAGAGAATAAAGTACTGAATGAATAAGAAAATAAGTGAATAAAGAATAAATATTAAATTCATTAGTAAGGAAATGTAAATAGAAAATTTATTTAATAACTGAATAAATAAGTAAACGAAATGAACTATTTCACTTTGCCTCGAATGCATTTGACAAATTGCATCGTATATTTAAAACCAAATTATGCTTAAATACGAACTAAATGAATACGGAACTGGACATCAGTAAATCTCAATTATTCTTTAAGTGATAGAACGTTTTCATTTCATGATGACGTTTGTTGATTAACAAACGAAATATTTTTGATTATCATGTTATGATTAACAAAAACATAATATTTCTTGTTTTTGAAAACAAGAAATATTACAAAGTGTTTATCAAATTTTGAAAGCACTTGTATTATTATTATTATTATTATTATTATTATTATTATCATTTTTTTAGAACTATTTATTTTATATACTATATGGTTAGGAACTTGGTAAAATATTGTTTGACAGGTGGCGATGCAAATCGAAAATATTTTACCATTTCTCTTTGCCCCGCTATTTTACGTTGTCCCACATTCCCATTTTTGCTTTGTATTGAGCTAAATACTTTCGATCATTTAAAATAAATAATGGAATAGTTGTAATCATTTAAATAAATACTGCACTATACATCAGTAAATCTCAATTATTCTTAAAGTGATAGAACTTCTTAATTTCATGATGACAAAAAATGTTTTTGAAAACAGGAAGTATAACAAAATGTTTGTCCAATCTTGAAAGTTCTTGCACTATTATTATTATTATTATTATTATTATTATTATTATTATTATTATTATTATTATTATTATTATTATTATTATTATTATTCTTATTCTTCTTCTTCTTATTATTATTATTTTGTTTTGTTTTGCTTTGATTTTTTAGAACTATATATTTTTTCTTCAGGAATTAACTATATGGTTAGGAACTAAAGTAAAATATTGCTTGACAGGTGGCGATGAAAACTGAAAATATTTTACCATTTCACTTTGCCCCGCTATTTCACGTTGCCCCACATCCCCTATATAGCTTTTTATTTAGCAAAATACTCTCCTTCATTTTATGATTGAGCTTTTATGTCTAACATTGATTTCATAAATTTCTTTTTTTCGTGGTAAAATTTTTTTCTAATTGTAACTAAAATTCGTAAAAAGATATTGGTTTGAGTGCTTAGTATGAAAACTAGATTGTCCAATCTTTTAAACATTTTACAGAAGAGATAAAAAGCTTTTTTTTTTCCTTCTTCTTTTGAAAAACATTTAGTGTACAGGTTTATTTTTATATTTTTAATTTTTTTTCCTTGATTAATAGTGCTGTCTGATTATTTAAAAATAAAAATAATTTGAACTGCGTTTTTCTTTTTTTTTTTTAAGTTAGTAGGCGTCAATTTCTTTTTATTTCTTAAATTTCCCATTGAAATTCCAATAAAATGCTTGTTATTTCTGGCTTTTACGTCTTGTACTAGTGCAATCAAAAATGCGAGCTGATTGAGCAGTTTATTATATCAATGGTGTTGATCACACTTTTTTTATGTGACCTTGATTGTGCTGGTTTTAAATTAAAACGCGTTTTGTCAGCGGTATTTAACCTGATTGAGAAGAATTCGTTCCAAAATGCTTCATGGCGTTATCTACAAAAAATTATCAAATTATGAGAAAATAAAAAGAAACACTTTGAAAACTTATGATTTAGAGATTAAAAGCCTCTAGTATAAGCTCTGATGTATGAACATGAACATTTATAAATAATGGATACGAAAACTGTGTGGTGCTATGAAATAAACCGGAGGAACACTTGCCAATGTTATTTATTGATTAAAATTATTTTTTGGTTTAAAATGGCATCTACTTTTGCTTCAAAAAATTACTTTGTTGTGCATAGATCTCTCACATAGTTCAAAGTGATCGAAAGTGGCGAGATAGGTTGGAGAAACTTTAATAATTCATTTCAACTTGTTCTAATAATAAGTTTCTTAATTTTTGATAACTATATTTTTCTTCAGTTTTATACCAATAAATGCAATAAATCAATATTAAAAATATTAAACTATAAGCTAGATAAATTAAGTAATTCTAAATATAGTTTTAACAAAACTAAAAAATTCGCTTTTCGAGTAAATTAAACTAAAAAGAAGTTTTAAAACAATTGAATGTCCGCTTAGTTTACATGCACTTACAATGCATCAACATCATCATTTATTTATTTTCAAATTCTAAACGTACTTCAGCTGCATGAAAATAAAGACTAGCTATAATAATTGAGGGAAGTAAAATGTAGGTTGATTATCTTAATAAATTTCTAAAAAAGTAGAAAAATGCATTTCAGTTGCATTTAGTTTGATCAGAATAATGCATAAGCAGAAAGTGTTCAAACAAATGTCTATATTATCAAATGTCTTCTGATGCAAGTTGGGAGGGGGAAAACATTATACGAAAAACAAACATTTCTTTTTAAAACTAATTAAATGATGTATGAATTTTCTAAAGCGTTACTCCATCAAATGAAAATAAATGAGGGTTCTTGACTAATGTCATGCCTCTCAAAATTAATTAGGGTCCAACTGTGCTTGGTAACTATTTTGAAAGAAAATTTCAAAAAAACATATTAAGTAAAAATTGGGAGTATAAAATAAGTATGCGCGTGGATTCTTTTAGCATATTAATATAAATCGGAGGCTTGGATTTAATATGTTTGTTGGTCTTTCGACGGGCTCCTATTGAAACCCAATATTAGCAGTAATAATGGGTCAAGTGTTCTATTTCTGGTTTCAAAATATTCGGCATCAAAAGACCTTCAATTTGATACCTCACTTTTGAATTTCTGTCCAAAATTCTAAAAACTACGACTTCTAGGACTTAGGAAATTTCTCATCATAATAACACAACTGTCAACTCAGCGATAACTTCTACAGCTTAATACTCATCAAACTCTACTTGGATCTTCAACTTTGCTCTTCATCCATAAGAATGTGTTCTGGAGTCTGAAGTTCACGCATCACTTGGAATTAGATCCACTTCAAGTTGCCGCATCAATATTGAATTCCTCTCAGTATTTTAATCAGATCTGCTGAACCCTGGACTTGCACCATATTCATCTTTTCAAGATCTTTCAGTCAACTCAAACCATATTATTTCGAACAAGATAACTATCCGAAGAAACGGAATCAAATTCCCTACAAAATGACACCCTGCACAAGTCTGTAAGATCTTTTTACGAGTTTTTATCAATATACAAGTGTCTTTTATTTACAAAAATCTTTGGAACGCGGCGACTTTGTCCTCTTTCGCAGAAACACTTTCTCAGCCAACTAACTGTAGGCCAAACTGAATTTGAATTATTTGAATTATTTTTGGCTCTCTATTTATTTTCTCAATGAGCTTTAAAACAATTATGTCGCCAATTTGAAAATTTGAATCGCTAAATTGTAAGCGATTTCTTTTCTTACGCTTCATTGTTGCCAGTAAGATTTATTTCCTTAAACTTATTACTTTCATTTAATAGCCTTCATTTCGTTCTTATGACTAAGTTAGTGCAATGAAATGTCTGAACAACAAATTTTTACACCTATAGACTCTAGTGTTCATATTTCGGAGTTGAATTCCAATCTTCAATCATTGGGAAAATTAAAGAACAGTAGAAACAGCTTCTCGCAACCGGATTCATTATCTACTTCATCTATAAACAAGGAATCTGTTGTAATGACGTCTGCCTTTAATCAACAGTCTTATTCCGATACTGTTATCGGACCTCTTGCTAAAATATTTCACCCGGACTGGTGTCCTACAGAAGATAGTTTCTCTACTGCTTCTTCAGCAGAAGTCATCTTTACGTTTTTGCGCCAGCTTATTACAGGCAAAGATACGCTTAACCGGTATTTCATAAAATTAGACATTCAAAAAGATATCGTTGCTCTTATAGATTTACTAGAAGATAAGGTCAAGCAGAAAAATCCGCTTGCAACTGATCAATACTCACAAACAGAAACTTGCTCCCCTTCTGACTACAGCTCACAGAAAGATGTGGTGAACTGTCAAATTTATGATAATAATATACAGTTGAATCAATTCCCACCTCTAGCCAAACAAAATAATGACAATGTTGCAGTTAATCAAATGAATGATAAACCATCATATGCTCAAGCACTAGCTAATGAAACCACTTTACTGGTCTATCCTACAAACAATAAAACTAGTTCACGCGATTTAAAAATGGTCCTTCAAAATAATTATCAGCCGCACAGAGATGGCATTAAAATAAACCGAGTTCGTTTCGTTGCCAAAGGAGGAATTGCGGTAGATGCAGCCACACCCTTAGATTGTGATATTCTAAAGCAAAAACTTGAAAATAACAGAAGTCTTTTTCATCTTATAACTACCCGTACACCACGGAAAAGAAACCCTCGCCTTGTCCTTTACAATATCAAACCCAATACTGCTTGGGATGATATATCAACAGCAATATCATCAAAGTTTGATTTAGAAGAAGATAAAGACTTTTCATTTAAATTTAAATTGTCGGGGAAAGGAAACACTGAAAATCTGATAATAGAAACTTCCCCTTGTGCATTTCATAAAATCATGCATAGTCCAAAATTTAATTTTAATTGGACTGTTGTTCCCATACGGGAATTTCTTGGAATTCGTAGATGTTTTAAATGTCAAGCCTTCGGACATATGGCAATTAATTGTAGATCTGATGATCACTATTGTAGTTTTTGCTCCCTATCACATCCTGGAACATCCTGTAGAGCCGAATACCCCAGTTGTACGAACTGCATTAACAATAACCGAAGAAATAATGTTAATGATCCAATAGATCATCCGACTTTTTCAAATGTGTGCCCATCTTATCAAACGTATGTTAATAATTTAAAAAAATCAATCAATTATGGATAGGTTACGAATATATGAGGATTTTCAAAGCCTTCCTTTTTCCGTTTCGTCCAGTTCCTTAGGTTTTTCTGGCTTACAAAATGATCCAACTTCTTCTAAAATCTCTGAATGCTTCACTGGCAGCATCAACGGCGATAGTATTTCTACATTATCTTACGACGTATTAAACGTACTACAAATCAATTTGAACCATTGCGAATCAGCAACAGCCATTTTATCATCAATTGTCTCCGCCAGAAATGTTCACATATTGCTTATTCAAGAACCATACATAAAAAACGATAAAATTTGTGGTCTACCTTCAAGCTGGAATGTGTCGTTATCAAGCAGTGGCAAGGCTGCAATTGCGGTCACCTCCAAATTGATTATACCATTCGTTTCACTAATCGGCCAAGACTTTGTTTCATTAAAAGCAAACATTCAAGAGACAACACACATAATAATATCAGCTTATTCATCGCCAGCAGAACCTTTGCAAAATCTCCTTCAAGAATTGCAGGATTATTTTACGACTACTTCTTTACCAGTCTTGATTGGAGGTGACTTTAACGCCCATAGTAGAGTCTGGGGTTATTCAGATGAAGATGCTCGAGGTCGCCTTTTGTTAGATTTCCTTGCTACAAATAATTTAAACATACACAACTCTTCCAACTCTCCTCCAACATTTTCGAAAGGAGGACGTGAAGGATGGCCGGACCTTACTCTGTCAAGACATTTGCACTCATCTCTTTCTTGGGAAGTTTTAGAAGATCTTTCACTAAGCGATCACTCATATATTTTACTATGTTTACATCAATCAGTCAAAACAATTAAATTTGTACGTTTCAAGTCTAAATATAATGCCCATTTTTTAAAATCGAAAATAAAACATGAAGTTTTTCCATTTCTGCAAGATCTAACGAACATTACATCAACAACCAGGCTGGATACTTTTTTGAATGCCCTAAACCAGAAATTGCAAAACTGCGCGAAAGAGAGTTTTAAACACAGATGCTTTAAAACACAATCTAAGCCGTCTTGGTGGAGTGAAGAACTTAACATTCTTAAAAATAAAGTAAGAGCATGTAGACGTAGGTTTCAACGTCAATCTCAGCCTGATCTAAAAGCAAACTTTCGTACCATATACAATAAGCACCTTTCAATATACAAGAAAACTATCCGAAAAACTCGTAGGGACTCCTGGAAAAAGTTTTGTAATAACATGACAACAGCTTATGCACAACCGTACAAAATAGCTTTCAAGACAATTGTTTTACCATCAATTCTGCAAGAGCAAATGGGATTTAAAGACTCGGAAGAAACGTTTTTGAAGTCTATTTTGAATCATTTCTTCCCCCCGTCATCAGATGATATAAGAGTCAATGATCAATCACTCACTTTACCAGAGTCAGCAATGTTCACATCGCAGGAAGAGCAAATTGTTATGAATCAGCTCCCAAAAAATAAAGCTCCTGGATATGACGGCTTGGATGGCTACATTTGGAGTTATGTTCATTCTGTGTTTCCTCATCTTTTGCTCAATTTTTGCAATACCTGTCTTCAGTTACGATATTTTCCTAAACCTCTGAAACGAGGAGTACTTCTTCTTTTTCATAAACACGGCAAACCACTTAATTGTTTTTCATCATATAGACCAATCACCTTACTTCCTGTTTTGTCAAAAATCCTAGAAAAGCTTATTCTAAACAGGCCCGGATTACCCAATAGGCCATCCTAGGTATTGGCCTAGGGGCGCAAGCTCGTAAGGGCGCATATGGCGGAGGACAAAATTAATACACAGTTCGTTGTAAAAATAAATAAACAAAAAATAAAGGAAGAAAGGAAGAAAGAAAGAAAGAAAAAAAAAAAACAAGAACGCAAAGCGCTATAAAATATATAGAGAAAAAAGTTCAACTAGAAGGGATTGCAAAATGCCAATTCAGCAAAAAAAAAAAAAAAAGCAATTGGAGGGAAAGGGGGCGTAAAGCTTGAGTTGAGGTAATTCATTTTCTGGTCTAAGCTGATACTTTTCCATACCTTTGGTTTAAATAATCATTTCTTGAAAAAATGGCGCACAGGAAAATTAGTAAAAGTCATGGTACAGACAATGGTCAATATGAAACTTATTTATGAAACAATTTTTCTCTCTATAAATCATGTCAGTATTTTTTTTTTTTTTGAAATTAATAATTTATTGATTCATATTTATTTAGGACTGCCAATTAATAGGAGAGCCCAAAGTTAAAATTTTTGGGAGGGGGAAGTTAATTTACCGAATGTGTGTGTGAAACTTCAAATTTTTGTTCAGGATAAAATACGAGCATGCACAAGTATCAACATTTAACGAAAAGAGGCATTAGACATCCTTACAAAAATGTATTGAATTGTTATTTCCAAATTTTCCAAACTGGCAGACATTATTTGCCGAATAAGGAAATTTTGGGAAGTTAGCAATGTCGAGGCACCCTCTGCAGAATATATTGATTATTTTGCACTCAAACTACTTTATATATACTTTATATACACTCAAACTTTGTATGTATTATTTATAATTACGTCAGTTAATGGGTCAATTATTTTCCAACATATTATTTATACACATATACACTGAAGTGACAAAAGTCATGGGATAGCAATATGCAAATTTTCAGATGGCAGTAGCATCGCATAGAACAGGTATAAATGCGCAGTGCTTTTACAGAGCTTTCATTTCTGTTCAAGTTATTCATGTGAAGAGGTTTTAACGTGATGATGACCGCACGACGTGAATTAACAGACTTTGAACGCGGAATGTTAGTTGGAGCTAGACGCATGGGTCATGCCATTTCGGAAATCGTTAGAGAATTCAACATTCCCAGATCCACTGTGTCAAGAGTGTGCCGAGAGTATGAAATTTCAGGCATAACATCCCACCATGGACAGCGCAGTGGTCGACCGCCTGCACTTAAAGATCGAGACCGGCGACGTCTGCAAAGAGTCGTAAATTCTAACAGACAAGCAACACTGCGTCAAATCACCGTAGAAATCAATGTGGGACGTACAATGGACGTGTCTGCTAGAACTGTGCGGAGAAATTTGGATTTCTTGGGCTATTCCAGCAGAAGACCGACTCGAGTGCCTTTACTGACAGAACGACATCGCTTGCAGCGACTCTCGTGGGCACGTGAGCATATCGGTTGGTCCCTAGATGAATGGAAAACCGTGGCCTGGTCCGATGAGTCACGATTTCAGCTGGTAAGAGCCGATGGTAGGGTTCGAGTGTGGCGCAGACCCCACGAAGCCATGGACCCAAACTGTCAGCAAGGCACTGTTCAAGCTGGTGATGGCTCCGTAATGGTGTGGGCTGTTTTTTCATGGCATGGACTTGGTCCTCTAGTGCGACTGGACCGAACATTGACTGGAAATGCTTATGTGCAGCTACTTGGAGATCACTTGCAGCCATTCATGGACTTCATGTACCCAAACAACGATGGGATTTTTATGGATGACAATGCGCCATGTCACCGGGCCACAACTGTTCGCAATTGGTTTGAAGAAAATTCTGGACAATTCCAACGAATGATTTGGCCACCTAGATCGCCCGACATGAATCCCATTGAGCATTTATGGGACACCATCGAGAGGTCTGTTCGTGCCCAAAATCCTGCCCCATCAACGCTTTCACAATTATGGACGTCTATCGAGACAGCATGGCTCAATATTCCTGCAGAAGACTTCCAACGACTTGTTGAGTCCATGCCACGTCGAGTTGTTGCACTTCGCCGGGCAAAAGGAGGGCCGACACGATATTAAGAGGTATCCCATGACTTTTGTCACTTCAGTGTATATATTGTTTTTTTGCCTTCAAAACATTTTCACGAAGATCTAAGCCAAGTGGAAAAAAAATACAGGAGATGCCTCGAAATATGTTTTAAATAGAAGACCCTCCCCCCTTATTCTTCCAACATTTTGAAGATGGTCTAAAATTTTGAAAATTTTAGTTGAGTCCCTAATCCCCATCTTTTCACTCAGCGCCAGCCCTGTCAGATACATTTGAGTTCCTATAAATGCATATTTAGAGCTTCAATTTCGAAACTTTTTCTATGGAAAGCTCTCAAACGCCTCACTTCCATATCATAAAATATTATTTAAAATTCCGTTTTTAGTCAGCAGGATCGAAAACTTTTTTGGGAAGTGACCCTGACTTCAGGCCTCTCCCCACCTCATTAAAAATCGTCTAAGACCTCGTGTTTAGGGTCTCAATTTCAAAAAATTTCCCAGAGAGCCCCCCCCCCCTCCTCCGGCATTCAGTCCTCATCTAACGCTATTCAAATCATCTAGTTGTTTTCAGGGCTTCAGTTCCGAAACATTTACGGAAACGAATTACCGAACGCCGTCGTTTCTCCCAATGTCCTCAAAGATAGTTTCTCATTGCTTATTTAGGACTAAAATTTCGAAAACTTTCTGGGGAGAATGTCTAAACCTCATCCATTTCTCTAACAACATAGGGAATGCCCCACAATGTTTTTGGTCTTCAATTTCGAAAAAATTTTGTACTAGAGTTACCAATCGTCCCGAATAAAAAATAACCTTCTAAAATGGCATTTTAGGACCTCAACTTCGAAAAAGTTCCGGGAGACCTCTCTCGATTTCCGCCTTTCCCCAGCATCATTAAAGTTCATCAAAATTTTTGAAATGTTGGGAGGAGGTGTTCTCGAACTTATTCCCTTTTCTAACATCATCAAAGATGACTTGCAATTGCGTATGTAGAACTTCAATTTTGAAAATTTCAGGAGGGGGGGGGGGGGAATTCCACGGGTATATGACTGTCATTTCTAGGACAAAAGCAGCATGTATTTTGTAACATCTAAAGCAAAATACACGTTGTGCAACCGATCTTTTCTCCTGGATTATTATAATTTTTAAGCTGAATTTAATGAAATAATTAAATTTTCAAAACACATTTTACATAATTTTAGAAAAATTATGAAAAAAAAAAAGGTAATTGACTGACATGCAGGGACGTCATTTCAAGTTTTTCCAGGGGGGGGGGGGCAAACGGTCCAAACACAACGCAATTTCATCGGAAAACACAAAAAACCACGCCCACTTATATGTAAATACATTGAATTCTCAAAACCGGGGAGGGGGGCAGTTGACCCCCCTGCCCCCCTAAATAACGGACCTGCTGACATGATACTTTTTAAAATGTCAGTCAGTTACCATACTTTCAACACATTTTTAAAAATCATCCAAAATGTATTTCAAATATTCAATGATACCATTAAATACAGCTTAAAAAACACAATTATCCTGGAGAAAAGATCGCTTGTTTAACGTATTCTTTGCTTCAAATATAACAAAATACTTGAATTGTTGCTTAAAAAATATCAATAATCTTTAAAATTACCCGTAAAATTGCCCCAGGGCGAGTTATCTCATTACTTTCCGATAAATGCCTTAAAATTAAATTTTAAAATCTTCAATTTTGAGAAATTTCACTGGGATCACATCCGAACCTTGTTTTTTTGTGCATCAAAGGAAGACAAAAAGAAAAAAAAACTCATCTTTAATTTCATCAAATGGTAATGAGGGGATACGATTTCGACTGAATTCGGATGCGTGAGGTAGGGCGCAGTTTTTAAGTTTGGCCTTGGGCGTCAATGAACGTTAATCCGGCCCTGCAGACTGCAACATCATCTTCAAAGCTCAAATCTCAATAGTCCTCACCAGTTTGGATTCACATCAGGTTGTTCCACGGAGCATGCCCTACAAAGTCTTTTTGATAAAATTTACAACAGCACAAATAATGATAAACTTACCCTTTTGATCTCAATTGATGTAATAGGAGCCTTTGACAATATAACATGGAACTCAATATTGCAGCAACTTCTTCGCTCAAAATGCGAAAGCGGGGTATATGGATTATACAAAAGTTTTTTATCAGGAGAGAACTATCACAATCATTTCAGGATCCACTTTGGTAAATACAAACCCATCCAAAGGATGCCCGCAAGGATCTTGTAGTGGTCCTGTGCTCTGGAATCTTGTTCTAGCACCTCTACTTGACATTTCGTGGCCAGAAAACGTCAAAATACAAGCATTTGCAGACGACATCATCTTTGTGGTTTCAGCCTCAACTCGGAATGCACTTGAGTCCTCAGCCAATGAAGCTCTTAGAGTACTGCAAGATTGGCTCCAAGAAAATAAATTACAAGCCTGTTCTGAAAAAACCAAAGCCCTTTTTCTTTCCAAACCAAGAAATTATGCTCGACAGCCAATCTTAAGGTTCGGTGACAATTTTATTAAAAGATACAAAGAAATAGATTATCTTGGAGTCAGGCTGAACAAAAATCTTAACTGTACAGCACATTTGGAAAAAATTCATAAGAAATCTATTCATCTTCTTAGTAAGCTGCAATGCATCTCTGGAAAATCTTGGGGAGCTAATATCCAACTACGCAGATTATTATATCAAACAGTGATAGAACCTTCAATTCTTTACGCAGCTGCAGTATGGGGCCCATTTTTAAAGCAGAAAGACCTAAAGAAATTAGCTACCATTCAACGCCATTTCCTTCTTGTTGTTTTGGGAGCATATAAAACATCAGCTCATACCACCTTACATGTCCTTGCGGGAATTCCCCCCATTGCTCTTACAGTTAATCTAAAATCAACTTTAGGAAATGTCTTCATAAGGAAAACTACAGCAGAAGTATCCCTTAATAATGTCAATTCATCCAATGACTTTGAAGCAGCAAGCCAAAAATGGACTGAACATCCTTTAATACAGTGCGCTACTCCGAATATTAGTTTGGAAGAGCCGAATATTTTAACACTGCACACTGGGATTTTCACGGACGGATCGAAAATATGTGATGGAACCGGCTCAGCATTTACTCACATCTCCAACAATAAGGTTGTCTACGATTGGTCAGCCAAACTTACAGCGTATAATTCAGTATTTCAAGCGGAGCTTTTTTCAATCTTTCACGCTTTACTTTATATTGCATCAGAAAACATTACCTTCAACACTACAATCTTCTCTGATAGTTTATCTTCGCTTAAAGCAATCAAGGACCCAATGCATTCTTCAAAGTTAGTCAGAGACATTCAATTCCTCTGCAGAGAACATCCAAACATTAATCTATCCTGGGTTAGAGCCCATAAGGGACACTTTGGCAACGAACAAGCCGACTTTTTAGCTAAAACTGCAGCAATGAACCCAGCACATTCATTAGTATTCAAAATTCCTCTACCAAAATCTTTCCTCAAACATCACCTTTGGTCTAATCTTTTTCAAAGTTGGCAGGAAATCTGGGACACTGCAGAAACCGGTCGGAGAGTTCACGAAATCCTACCAAAAGTCAAGCTAAAACCACGATGCAAACATCCTATGGAAGTACAATTTCTCAGTGCACATGGTCCATTTCCTTCATATCTGCACAGATTCAAAATAATAAGCTCACCATTATGTGTTTGCAGCCAACTTGGAACTCCTGAACATTACGTATTCAATTGTCCATTAACTAGCTCTTTCCACTGCATATATAATTCCAACCTTCCTGTATCCAAAAATATAGCTCATATTCTTCATCATCCAGCTACTCGCAAGAATCTTCATAAAATAATGTTTTTACTCAGCACTCAAATAGAAGACTTCAAATATCCTGCCTAAAAACTTCAAATGTTATATTATTGTCTTTTTCTGTATATATCAAAATTGTTTTTCCTTTTATTATTATATTTTCCATGTAATTTGTTTTGTTCATTCCTCCCAGCCACCACATCCGGTTAAACCCTCATCAGGGTAGGTACGGTGGTGACTGGTGGGGTTTAAATAAATAAATAAATAAATAGCATATTAATATGAGTCTAAAAATAATTCAATTTGCTTTTGTGTACAGTAAGTGAATAACAAATAGCCCAGGCGAGAAGAAAAAAAATACTTAAAAAAGATGTCACCTTTTGATTTCTCCTTGACTCTCCTTGAAATTGGCTAAAAAACTGGAGCAACTTTTGATTCTATTTCACACCATGATGTCCCCTGATGCTCATTAGATAAGTATGTAAGTGTTTAGATATGAACACGATGCGGGAAGTCAAACCTTCTTGCGGTCAAACTCCCTCTATTTCCGAATATATAACATATTCCCTATCTTCCTCTATTTCCGAATATTTATTTATTTATTTATTTAAAACGTATTGCACACTACAGAGAAACAATAAATGAAAATAACAAATGCAAATAACATGCAAATAAGATAAAAATAACAAATAAAGCAAATCATATAGTTAAAATATTGAAACATGTATACTTAAAATTACAAATTGGCATTAAAAACACCTAAATCATGTCAATGAGTGTCAAAAAGTTTGCAAAACATAGAAAGACAAAAATTCTCAATATTGTTAAATTTTGTAAAAATATTTTTTAAGAGTCCTATTTGAGACATCAAATCAGAAAAAAATAACAATATCAGATCAGTCAATTAAATTATTAGGAGCTTTATAGAAAAAAAGAAGACACAAAACTTCACGGCGTGCTTTAAGCCTGAGAACATTATAAATATTGCACAAAGAAGAATAAGAACAAGTAAAAAAATCCCGATTCTTAGTTCTGTAACATAAGCAATAAATAAATTTAGATTGAATTTGCTCGGGAATATAAGTATATAATATGTATAATTTTGTCTTAAAAAAGGAATTTAAACGCTCATAGATTAGTTTTTGACTTTTTTTATCTAGTAAATAATCTACTACTAACAGAATAATAAAGTGAATAAATTTCGGTGAATTATATTTCCTATTGAAGTATCTTTACTTAAAAAGAAACCTGGAATGAAACTTTTGAAGCTATTTACAGTTAATTACCAGTAAATTCTAGTATGCATAATTAGCATTTACTGGAATTCATATTATACGTATCATATGAAACAGATTTCCAGGAAATTCTTTACAATAATATATTTGTTTTGTGCTTTCTACGTAAAACGTACGATAACGTTCCGATTTATTTCAAAGCTTTCTAACTCCGAATTTTTTTTCTAAGCTGTTGCCACCCAGAAAAACATGCTCATTTATTTGCCCATTTGACAGTCTTTAGTAATTTTTAACTCGAATTTGCGAAATTCTGCCGCAACACCCTTCTTCAAGTTTCAAATATGAAATGAATCTGCGTCCTTTGGCTACTGTACTTCAGTATTTTGAAGAAAAAAAAAACAACTATGTTCATGAATATTAATAAAGCATTTTAAACAAAAAGTTATCCAATAAATGCTAATGAGCGTATTACATGGAAATTTATTTAAAAATTGAAAGAGAAACGAATAAACAAATGCTGTTTTAAAGAAGTATTGATTGAAGAACATAAAGAACAAACTGTTTATAAATGTCATATATCTTTTACTCTTTTCTTTCAACGATTGAAAAAGTGACTACATTTAAATAAGATTGCGTAGAAATGATTAGTATAATTTATTTCTTTATTCTGAAAAATATTTTACCGAAAGTGAATATTTTTAAACCAATGTCTGGACGGCCTTTAGGGAAAATGCTTTCTTTTAAGAGTTAAACCTCCCCATTGAAAAAAAAAGGAACTACAACTTTAACAAACAACAGAAGCGCAGGTTCTCTGTTTAAGAGTCTGCGGTAAGGGTAAGTACAATTAGTAAAGCGAAAGCGTTCCGTGAAAAACTGAAAGGTGAAATTTTTATGCGTGGAAAAAAAAAGACTTAGAAAAGAAAAGAAAAGACTTTGATAAATGCATTTAGTGCAGTCTGAGCACTAAATACATTTATCAGTGATACGATAATAAATAAATTGAACGACGAAAGATGGGAATAATTAAATTGAACAATTGTTTAAAGCGGCTCTTGAAAATTGTAAAATTTTTAATCTGTCCGTGCATTTGAGAAAATGGTATAGTTTTGAATTGCAATTAAATATCTTTGTTGTGAATTTATTCAACAGTTTTTTTTTTTTTTTTTTGAAGCACTTAAGTGGTTAATGTTCTGAAATAAATTGTTTTGCAAAAACTAGTTTTTGTACGTACACTTATGAGGTATGAAATTAAAGAATCCCCCTCGATAATGTGCCCCATTTATGCTTATCGTAAATGTTAACGTGGAAATTTTGTGTTGTATTAATGTCGATATTTGAACAATGAATCTCTGTAAGCTTTTTTACATCGCTTCGCTGTAAACTAGGTGCTTCGTATTCTTTTACATACTCTAAGGCAGGAAAGGGTCTTCAATCAGCGGCCTATGGGGCACATCCTGTCCACTTTCAAGTTTCTATTTCAGAAATTGTTTAAAATGCATGGCGGCAAAACATCTCCAACTAAGCGAAAAAGAGAAAACAGATAAGTGTTTGCCCACAGATGACAAATTCTTTCATAATTATATTGAAATAAAAATTCAAAAACCATTGTAAGGAACAGAGCTTTCTATTGATAGAGTACATGATTTTCTTACGACATATTTTTTAAGTTTCAAGGTCATTCACTGCGACTTTTGATCTTGATTATCTCAAAACAAGATCCCTTGGAAATGCTTATTGAACAATACATGCGTGCGACTGTTTGGTTTGTTTAATGGCACCCAATTACTTCAAAAATAACGGAGTTCCTTATGAGGGGGAAACCAATAATTGCCAGGACCTGGCGGGCACTTTGGCTTGACGGGGCCGTGTTCCTTTATTATTAATAAAGATTATGGTTTCATTAAAATTCAGTTTTTAATACAAGCAATAAAAATTACCTTGCATAACTTTTTTAAACATAAATCACAAATTCAAAGTGTGTCAATTGCTTTTTGTTGAAAATAGTATTAAAGCAGTTGTAATTTCAATTATGACGAAATCAGTTGAGCTAAAAAAACAGCTATGTTTTGTTAAACATCAAAAAAGGGAAGATAAAGAATTTTTCTAAGATATACGCTGTTTTTAAGTGGTCATAATTTAAAAGCACCAATTTAACACCTTTGATTTTTTGGGAGACGGAGGAAAAGAGCAATGTATTTCGAATGAGCGATACAGCAGGGAGTTCCACAAACGTTGACTTTCACTATTGCACTGGTAAACGTCTCTAACTGTGAGTAAAGACAAACGCGGAGTTGATCTTCTGAAACAAGAGAGCCGTTTTACGACTGTGCGGAGCAGGATAATTTTGAAAAACTTCAATTCTAGAACCATATAAGTGTTTTACATATATTCTATTGCACTTGCTGGAAAGCAGCCAGTTTTAGCATCTTGTAATTCCCTGATAATAAAACTTTCATGCGTGTTAATACTGTTAGTGATGAAGTAACGTTTCTCTTGCTAGAAGTTTATTATTATCATTTAATGTTTTTATTACTCGTATTATTGCACTTTTTTATTGTCGCTATTAGCATTGTTGTTATTATTACTGTTACTATTGCTATTGTTATTGATTATTATTATTATTATTATTAATTATTATCATTATTGACGTTAATTATTATTATAATTATTACATACTGCTATTATAATTAGCATTGTTATTAGTCTGGCTATTATTAGTAACGTATTATCATCATCATCATTGTTATCGTTGTTATTATTATTAATTATTTTTGTTGTAATTAATTAATTAATATTATTATTGTTCTTCGGAATGATTATTATTGATATTATTACTTCCACTAAGAATAATTGTTGGTAATATTATTATTTGTTGCTGTTATTATTGCTATTATTATTATTATTATTATTCCTAATTATTATCGTATTTTGTTATTATTATTAATATTATGACCACTAATAATAATCTTTAGTATTACTGTCACCCCAGCTTAAACGAATACCGTCGGTTCCAAGCAATATTATTCGTATAAAAGGGGTATTTCCCGATTAAGCGGAGCCGACAGTTAATTTTTTTTTATATAATTAATATTTGTTCTTATTATTTGTTATTATATTATTATTGCAATAATAATAATAATAATAATAATGATGATGATGATGATGATGATGATGATGATAATAATAATAATGATGATGACGATGATGATGATGATGATGATGATGATGATGATGATGATGATGATAGTAATGATAATAATAATAATAATAATGATAATAATAATAATAATAATAATAATAATAATAATAATAAATAATAATAATAATAATAATAATAATAATAATAATAATAATAATAATAATAATAATAATAATAATAATAATAATAATAATAATAATAATAATAATATAATAATAATAATAATAATTATTATTATTATTATTATTATTATTATTATTATTATCATTATTATTATTGTTGAAGTTTCTTGCTATTATTATATGCAGTTATTATAATTATTACTATTATTAACACTAAAAATTATCATTTTTAATTGTCATTGTTCTCATTATTATTTGTTGTTATGATTATTATAATTGTTGTTTTTGCTTTTGTTAATAATATTATTATCATTGTTGCTTTTGTAACTGTTACTGTAGTTATTGCTAATATATTTAATTAATTAGTTAAAATAATGTACCTATTTATTATTTTATTTATTTATTTTCTACTTCTCTTGCATACTTGACGTGCATTTTTCGTGATAGCAAGTAGTGCCACAAACAAAACTTTCATATTACTCTCACGCTTTTATTATAAACCATAGTTTCTGCTTTTTCACATAAGTACATTTTCGTGTTTTCTCTTAATCGGACGTAAGGCTCAGGGACGGAAAATAAATTCTTCATTAATAATGTAATGGGAAATACAAATTTAAGCTTCTACTTGGTCAATAGACAATAATTGTTAAAAACTTAAATCATGAATATTTTTCCTTCTAACTGTATGAACGCTTTTAAACATTGCAAATCCAAATGTAAACCAACCAACCTTTTTAATTTATCATGCATTACGCTTCCAAAACACTGCACTTTTCCACCAAAAGTACTCCTTCGACATTTCTTTTAACTTTCGCATGCAAAAAGCAAAGAGAGGAAGATTGAGGTAAAAGAAAAAGACGATTCACAACTCCCCCATCCTCTCACTCACGCACATCACTTTCCAGATTCCGCAGGTTGACTCTCCGTCCCGTGCATTGCCCGTGAGCTGGCTTCTCCTTCCGGCTGGCTGGTCGCCTGCTTCCACGCCGATGACCCTCCCCCTCCCCTTTCCCCAACAGTGTTCGAAAGGGAGCCAGATGCGCCCAGCGGGGGTGTCGGAAGCCGGGCGAAAAATCCTCGCGCCATCGCACGGGCTGTCCGCTGTGGCAGAAGTGATATTTTGGTGCATTCGCCCCCAGAGAAGTCGAAGTTTGTTCCTACACCACAACTGTCCGGCAAGTCGAATGTTTCGGAGAGTCTCACGCTGTACCGAACCCCTCGCTGATATTTTATTACCAAAGCGGAAGCGTATACGTGTTGAAATTCAAGCAGAATAAAAAACTCGAACTCAACGTTGTATCGTTTTTCGTACGTTGCCAAAACGTATTTGGTTATTGGGTTTGTGCAGGAGGAATCTGGAAAAATGGGTCAAAGTTTTCAAAGTGAGTTATATTTGATAGAACACAGCTATGCGAGCAATAATCGTCTTAATGTTTAACTGAAATTCAAACAATGAAAAGTTATTAGAAGGTAGTTTTCCACTAATATTCAATGTATTAACATACGTATGAGAGGAGATACTTTAGAAAACATACTTTTAACAGGAATGTAATTGGAATATATTCAAAGCAGAGACTAAACCGGCTTCTAATGGGAAAGACCAGGTAAACTAAAAAATGAATGTTGTTTTTGCAGTATAATACAGCTAATTTTATAGTAATGAACTGCAAAAATTGCTAATGATACAGTGATAACCTGTAAATTACTAATTTTACAGTTTAGTACCGTGCATTTTACAGTTTTAGATTGGAACCTCTGCTGCCAGTATTATACTGTAAAAACAACAGTGAACAGTTCATTTTTTGCAGTGTATAGTTGATACACATGTTACATTTTGATTTTTAATTTTTGTTTTTAATGTTGACGTTTCATTTAATACTATTAATATTTTGCAATCAAATCATGACTTCAAAACCTTTGCTGACAAACATTTTCCTGCATAAAAAAATTTTTGAAAAAAAAAAAAATTGAGCCGACTTCAGAACTTCACTCGGCAAGTGCTCTAAAAAGTAAAAAAAAAAAAAAAGAATTTTATTCTTTGAGCACCATCGATACTACATTTAGACATAAGTTTTGAAGTCGGTACAAAAACTGTACGTTGAATGATGTTTAACTACATTTTGCCAACATTTTTTAGAAAAACCATTGAAAATTAAGAGCTGATTATTTGTAGCATTACATAAATATGTGGTTGTCGATGTAGTGTATGCGAATGCGATAAAGAACCTCGATTCATTGAAATTTATATTTATAGTTGAATTATAGTTTCGTATAATTCTATTTAGTGTTTCTACCACCAAAATTGTGAACCGACTTTAATTTACCAGACTTTAATTGCTTGATGTTTTAATCTGTTATTCAGAGGCTTGAATGTACCGCTTTTTGGAGACGTAACGCAGCTAACCAGCAAAAGGAAATTGGTGTTTTGTGCAACCAGCATGGTACTTTGCCGAAATCAATTTGTGGCACCAATTTTGTTTCTGATGCGAGTTGACAATAAACATGCGACAACGAAATGATCAGGATTTAATAGCTCTTCTCAATCATTTACGATTTGGAGAGCTGACAACTGCAGAATTAGAACTGTTGTATGAAAGACGAAGGATCCCACGAACGGGTGGCTTTGAAGATGGTGCGGTAGTTCGCATCTATCCCACCGTCAAACAAGTTGAAGAATACAATAGTAAAATGACCATTACCAATGCAACACTAAATCGGACGTACAAGATTCAAGCAACTGATGAGTCACGTGAAGCAGCAACCTATGGCAGAAAACATCCTAAGGGCCATGCTCCACATCAGCGTAAAACGCGACCGAAACTGAAGGCAGAAACCGAAAATCCGGGTACTTTCCATAGGAACACCATTGAATAAATTTTACGCTTCTGCCTAATTTTTCTGCTTTACGTCGATGTGGAGCATGGCCCCAATAGTCCCAAGTAGCATCAACTCATCGGATTTTGCTCGGCCGTCAACAAACTCCTCGTAAACTGATCCTGTAACGCACGATGACATCGTTCCGATCAGTATCCGAGCACAGTTTTCGATGAGCTACTTTTCATCGGAAAGCGATATCCTTCCTATCAACTTTCCCGATGAAAATAAGATGAGCTATATTCCATCGGAAAACGATATCCTTCCGATCAAGTTTCCCGATAATTCCTCGGCACGGGACTGTTCTGCTCGTAAATTGCTCCAAATCTCATCGTATTCTCATCGGATTTTGCTGCTCGGATTCTGCTCGGCCAATGAGACATATTGGATCATCGGCCGATGAGAATTTCATCGGGTTTCGATGAATGGCCGATCATCGGCCGATGAGATGATGCTGCTAGGGAGTGTTATTCCCAGAGATGTTAATCTACAATAGGCTGTCGAATCAAAGATACCGTAAAATGGGTGTATAGGAACAGCGGGGTCAATCGGAATAAAACGTCCCGACCGTACAAAGAAATTTTTCCTAAATATACTATTAGGTATTTTTCGTCATGAATTTTTTTTAGAAAGGTAAGATTATAGGAAGTAGGAAAAAATTACTTTTGTCAATCTGGCAACGCTACTGGCTTCTAAGGAGGGATACACGTGGAATGCTAGAAAACATCATTTTCATAGACTGCAAAACTTCATATGCAAGAACAAACCTTCTTATATTTAAAAACTAAGAGTGGTATGTTTCAATCATACATGCATCTGGACAACAGAATACCACATTAGAATTTACATTTTTTATAAATTGTGTCATAAAAATGAAGAATTCTGAAAAATACCATTGGAAAAAAATTTGCGGGGTGAATCGGAACTTAGTTCTGTTGTTCCAATTCAAACTTATTTGTAAGAAACTGAAAAATCGAGATTCTAACCCCAATTCTTCTAATCAAGACAAGGACAAAGATTTGTTACTGTTTATCTCTTCTCGTGAGCAACTAGATCTTAGAATGACAAAAAGTTGCTGATTTCAAAAGAACTTTTCTCCAGGAGACTTCTTTTTAACTAAAATACATGGGGGAAAGTCACATAAACTTTATATAGTAAAAGTCCAGCACACAGACAGTGATGAATAAGTGAAAAAATCTTTCAGGACAAACCCCGAAACCCAGAGATTTCAAGAAACTAAAGAAAAGGCAGAGTTCATCCCAGGAGATGTTATGAAAAAACTTAAGCCAAGTCACAATTGCTAGTTTTAAGGACAAGTACATATTTGTGGACGACATGAGTGACTTCCATTCATGTTAAATCTTTGTATTTCAATTCAAAAGCATTTCTTAAAATTACTGTTCATTTTTCATAAGTTCAAAATTATTTTGAATTTTGACAAATTATAAACGTTTACTGGTACTGAAATTATACATTTATTTGACAGTAATTATCTGTTCTTATTCTCCCCCATCAATATTACTCATGTTTGCGAGACCTATTACAGGTTAAATTGAAAAAAATAAAAATTTTAACATGCGTTCCGTTTGACCCCTATCAGCGGGGTGATTCGGAACACCCATAATTTCCTAAATATTTTAATAATAATTGTTCAAAATGTTTTGACTTTGCTTGCAATATCAAAAGTAAAGCTAGATCGAAGTTTTTACCCAAAAAATCAAATTAAAAAAATATCTTTTAACTGCTTTTTTTACAATCAAAGCTGAAAAGTGTTCCGATTCACCCCATTTTGCGGTACTGTAAAAGGTCTTTGGGAGAAGCACGTATTTGTGCTAGAGTGTCCAGTTTTATACGAAGCTATAAGGTCTTTGGTCGAATCTCCCGTTATGTTGAGACGAAATATCGCCGTTTCGGATGGGCGTCGTGAATGGGGTTATGGGCATTGTAAAAGGGTTCAAATGGCCAGCGCCACGCAAAGATCAATTGGAAAAAGGTGAACTGCCAGACGCTGTTCTCATCAAGTTTGATGATGAAACAATAGGTGGCAGATTAAAAGATGCTAATGGTTTTATTTCCATTTCTCCATTGAGTGCTAAATTCCAAGTAACTATTAGAGGCTATGGGGACGTAGAGTGTCGAATGTTGCCTCTGGTTTTATGCTGAGCTGTAACCGTGCATAAACTACAGAGCATTACCCTCGATAGAAGTGTCATATATTTAGGGAAAAAGAATTTTGCGAAGGGGCAATTATACGTTGCTCTCAGCAGAGTCAAAACTTTAGAATAGCTCTATCTGATTTTTAGACTCATCTAAACTGTTATTTAAACCCCATGACAAACGAGAATTAGAAGAAATGCAAAGATTGATAAATCTCCTTTTAGACCGGTTACCATCTTATTTCCCACTGAACCCTTAATTAAAGAGTAATTTAACTTAACCCGAAATTATCCTGTAAAACCAAACCTAGGCAGTTAGGTAGCAGTTTAAAGGATTCACTTATTTCAAAAGGTGATAAAAAAAAATGTACATGTATAGTTACGTATTAAATTAAATTATCATTTTGTAATCATTAAAATTAGTGTGTGTTTTTATAGGCTGTTTTGTTTTTATTAAAAATTAAATTGTTGAATTCTTTTCCGTGTGAAATGTCTTTCTGAAATAGTATGATGTTACCATCACAAAACTTTTTCTTATTTTTTTATATGAATGCTCCATATTAAAAAAATGAAAAAAAAAAAGAAAAAACTAATGCCACTATATAGACGAGCCGACGCATCAAGATTCAGTTTCACCACTTATTATTATTCGCGGTACGTAAATTTGGCAAAGCGTGGCAATGTTCGAAACTTTGCTCTAGTAACCCTTGCTCCGCAACAACGAAAAACTGAAGTATAAGTAAGTGAATTGGATCCAAAGAGGTACAAAGAGGTGAATTTAAGCTTGATGCGTTGGGCTATCTATATAGCGGCTCTAGTAAAAACTATTAACAACTTTTAACTTTTATTTACAAAAAAAAAAAAAATCTCCGACGAATTGTATAACCTCCTCCTTTGTTGAAGTCGGTTAATAAAAAAAATCTAATTTGTTTTTTCGAAATATATGAACATGGATCCTGCTGATACACAAATGGATAAACTGTTATGCTGACGTGATGAGCAACAAAATGAATTCTTTTTTTCGTTGTTTTCAAATAAGAGTCTTATACAATATTTAAATTTTTTGTAGATGACAATCTTAAATCTGATTTACAATTAATACGAGTATGGATGTCTTCTCCAAAACACTCTCCTTCGGTTATTTCAACGAGAATGTCCTTCTTTTGAGATTTTTGGCATTTCTTAGCATTTGTGGAAAAAGAAAAGAAGAAAAATAAAAATAAGAAATTCTAGAAAGAAATCATTATACGTTCAACGTGACCCTAGCGCGATGCATCAACTTGACCCAAACAACGCCATTGAGTTCACTCAGAAACGGTGAGAAAACAACTGTGAATTTAAGCAACTTCTCTTGGGCAGAATAATGCCTCTTTTAAAAGGAATACAGTGGTATCTTGTTTAATATGGTTAGGTATAATTACTAAACATCTAGAAATCATGCCCTAAAACTTACTTTTGGGGCACAAAATACGATTTGTTTAGAGCAGTGGTTCCCAACCTGTCTGTCGCGACCTCTAATGGGGTCACGAAACATTTCTTATGGAGTCTCGATATTATTTTCCCATTTAAAAAATATATTATAACATAGAATAAAAATTAGTACATATACAGGGAAAAATAGAATCACTTTTGCTTAGCATCAGTACTTGAGGGCAGTGAGGAATCCAAAAGAAGGGCTATGAGGCCCTTCCTCAGCCCTCCACCACATCTTCCCTTCGTTCTCTAAGATTAGCTTGAATTTTGTTCAAGGCATTTTTAACGCCTACAAATTTACGCGAAAGTCTCTCCGATTTCACTAGTCTAAAATCTTGTTGTTGGGACAATTTCGAATAATTTTTGGGAGGAAGCTTTTGCACTTTAATCCTTATCTTGACGTCATTAAAGATGACTTCTGATTTGTGTTGTGAGTTTTTTTTTTTTTTTTTTGAGAATATTTCGGGGATGAGTCTCAAACCGAATCCCGTCCCTTCAACTTCATCAAAAATTGCAAACATTTGAAATTTTTGGATCTCAATTTCGAAAAATTCGGAGTTAAATTTCAAAAGAGAAACGTTTGGGGAATAGTCTATGAACGCTTTTCCTCGTCATTAAAGATAACTTATGCAACGAATACTACTCAGTTTTTTTCCTTTCAATTTGTTTCTGGTTTCGTATTTGCTTTCCAAGAAAAATCTCAGTTGAAATAACTGATAGGTTAGACGTGTTCTTTATTACCCGTGAAGCTTTTAAAATAAATCATCAACTATTTTACTAAATAGTCGGCAAAACGTTTAAAATCCGTTACGGCTGGTCATTTTCTGACGCGTAGTGTAGCTTCACGGCAGCATTAGTCTTACAGTAACAAAACTGAATTTACAAGCAAGTGCTGGGTATCGGAATTATGTTAAAAGAGGCGTCAATAAATAAAGTCACGTTTTTGAAGAAAATAGCGGCATTGTGAAATTGTGACAGTTTAGGAAAAGCGACAGGGAAGAGTAAAATCACACATTTTGATTAAAGTAAAATCAGGGAAAGTTAGCTGAATAAGCATTTTGATATTTTAATGTTAATAAGGTGGTGCGCCAAATAAAGCCATGTAGATTGTAGACCAACCAGTAAACCCCTACATTTTTCTGTATAGGAGAGCAGAAATGTGCTAGATAGTGATTTTATTGTCATCAGAAACTTAACCGATGACAAAGCTTTATCAACTAGTAGCTTCCCAAGTAGCATCAACTCATCGGATTTTGCTCGGCCGATCAACAAACTCCTCGTAAACTGATCCTGTAACGCACGATGACATCGTTCCGATCAGTATCCGAGCACGGTTTTCGATGAGCTACTTTTCATCGGAAATCGATATCCTTCCGATCAACTTTCCCGATGAAAATAAGATGGCTATATTCCATCGGAAAACGATATCCTTCCGATCAAGTTTCCCGATGAAATTCCTCGGCAGGGGACTGTTCTGCTCGTAAATTGCTCCAAATTTCATCGTATTCTCATCGGATTTTGCTGCTCGGATTCTGCTCGGCCGATGAGACATATTGGATTATTGACCGATGAGAATTTCATCGGGTTTCGATGAATGGCCGATCATCGGCCGATGAGATGATGCTGCTAGGGTAGAGCGACGCAAAACCGAATGATACTACCATTATTTTGCTATGGGATGTGCTGGGACCATTTAAAATCGTCGTGTAAGTGAAAAAGGCCCATAAATGAGGCGGCGTATAAGTGAGAGTTCACTGTATTAGGGTTTTGATGTCCTTATTAAGACGCCGAAGTAAATGATCCTTTGCTGCATAAGTTGCATATGTGTGCTCGAACTGTGCGCAAGATTGATAAAAAAATAATAATAAAATAAAAAACACAAAGTAACGACTTATAAGTGCTCCAAATGTAGGGACCGATCTTTCTCTTTTTAATCGAAGTAAACAATGGAATTTTTGACAATGTTTTTAATTTTATCAAATGTGGCTAAGTATGTTCTTACATTGAAAATAATGAATTTTTAAATTATTTTTAGTCTGGTTGTACTTTTTGGCTTTTGTTTTCATATTTTGCCTTGCTGGGGACCCAAGGCGAATTCGCAACTTTTTTTTTAAACTGTTCAAAAACATAATTTAAACTTGGATTTTTGGAAGGAATGATTTTTTTCTTATTTTTTATGAGTCATTTGTTGAATGTACAAAAATTGGAGCCAATTAAATCATAAATGAGTGAGATATTATGCTCTGAACCTTAGTGAGGGCGGCTTTATTTGTGGCGCACTTACCTTGTTTTTTTTCAGCTCATGCTTATTTTTAAAAAAGGGTAAAAAATAGTCTTCTTTTAATTATTTTTGCTCAAAATTATCATTGATTTCATTATCTCTACTAATAATAAAGCTAAAGGTGGTTCTGTCTGTCCTTCTTTCTTTCTTTCTTTCTTTCTGTCTGTCTGTTACGCGCGTAGCGCCAAAACCGTTCGGTCGATTTTCATGCCACTTGGCACAAAATTAGTTTGTAGCATGTAGTTTTGCACCTCGAAGCGATTTTTCGAACATTCCATTTCGTTCTTTTTCTATTCGAATTCTTAGAGGAAATTCGATAAAATAGGGAAGAAATATTCCATACACATTTTCAAGTCTTATGTCATTCGAAAGCTTGAAATTTTCTGCACAAAATGATGTTTTTTCGAAGTTTCTACGATCATCAGGAGAGCTGTAACAATTGTTTTTAGAATCCCGAAATTCAAGGCTTACCTTCAGTAAAGCAAGCCAAACGATTCTAAAATGGCTTTGCTCGCGAATAAAATTTGTTTGAAAATAGAGATGAAATGAATTATTTTATCAACGGAAATCAACTTTTCATGTTGTTACCATGGTTACGTTTTTATTTCGTTCTTTTTCCCTTAATAATTTTAAAAATGTATTTGTTTTTGTAACAATCCAAACTCCAAGCCTTATTAAAATTAGTCAAATGAAATATTAAAAACCGTGATAAGATGGCACCTGTCAATCAAATGAGAAATCGAGTCCTTTCCTTAAAATACAGGATACCATTCTAAATTTATCGTCTGCAAAACATATTTTACTTCATTATTAATTTATTTCAATACAAATTGCAGCAAATGGCTTGAGTGAACGAATTTAGCTTTTAATTTATCGTTTGCTGGTTGATCTTTGTCGATGTTTATTGTTTTTATTATCATTGTGAAGAATAATGCACGAAATTTCTATGACTAATACTTAAAATTTTTAGGATCAGTTGAGTTTAAAAGAAAAAATTGCTCCAAATATACTTTTGCAATGTGATTATTTATTGTTGGACTGTAATTTGCAGCAATAATTGCATTTAATAAATAATGAAAGACAATATTAAAAATTAATTTTTTGGCGACTTTTTTACAATTTGGCATTCAATTCTATTTCAGTATATTTACTTCTATCTTATTGCGATATTGCAACGTTCTTTCTAAAGTACGTCATTTCGGAAAATGTATTATTTTGTTTTTGAAGTTAGGAAAGAAAACTTTCTTCTTCTTTTAAACTTTGGTAAGATTTCTGTTGGTTTCTGTGAGCAACAAAATTTTTCTTATTTTTTCTTTTGGCTTATTTTTGTGCACCTATCTTTGGGGTTGCATTCGAATGTCCCCAAGGGGGTGATTTACCCCTTTTATGGGGTAATCAGGGCTTTCAATGCAGACCAAAGTGATATGAATTGGCGCGACCACTTGGCGATATCTCGCCAAGCTTTTGGTCACCAAGTGTTTGACGCCAATTTGGCGACATATCGCCAAGTTGGCAATAAATTTAGCGAAAAAAAAATTTTTTTTGGGTTCAATTTGGCGCTATTGGCGATATTTTGCGAAAAATCTACTGAATGATGTTAAAATCGGCGATATTTAGGAGATTAATCATTGTAAAACATTTTTTTGCATTGTTTCGTGGCAAACTAGGGATGCAAATGTTTGAATTGTTATCTTACTCACTTCAAGCACTATTTTAGCACTTAAGGCATCTACTAAGAAATTTACACGTAAAAGGAAATAGTGTAGGGTCCATACCAAATTTTTATATCATACTTTGAAGGAATTATAGTTGAATTATAACTAAAATAGAGTATTTTTTTCTGCTATATCATTTTTTTACAAATGAACTTTTAATTTTATACCACGGGCAAAGCCGTGCGGGTACCGCTAGTTTACATCATAAAACATCCATAATGATTAAGATTTAAATTTAGTTCTACTTAAAAGTTTAACTTTTAGAGGAAAGTTACACTTTTAAGCTAGAATGATGCGGGTCATTTTTACAAAATTTTAATTATCTTTAAAAGTTAGGACGTACGTTGGAAACTGCATCATTGCAAGCTTTCCCAATATGATAAGTTATTATTGTTATGCTAACAAATGTTAAAAAATATATAATAGTTTAAAATTTTAAATGTAGTTACTGAAGTCGAGAAATAAAATTAGAAATTAGATTGTAGTGCTTCATTGGTTTTGAGACTCAAGTATAGGTTTATGTAACTTTGATGGGACATGTGTCAGTTTAGGGTAGGAAGAGGGCTCGGTGAAGAGTGACAAAGTGCGAGATTGTTTGAGAATTGACGAGAGGGAGGGGAGGGGGCAGAAATATTGTTTGAAAAAGCGTGATATTATTTATGGACAGGCCCTAATCCGAAACACACTGACCTATAATTGTCGTCTGTAACATTTATTTTCCTACGCTTCAATTTATTTCAATTTGCAACTCCACAATTCGAATACGATACCTTGCAGTAATTTACAAAACTACCGTTAAAGGTAAAACATTTCGTTCCACGTTATTGGCAGCAATGGTATGTTTTCTCTTTGCTTCACTGATTTTTTAAAAAATATGAAGATATTTTGAGCCAAGTTAATTGATTGCGGATTACCATATAGCAAGTAAGTTTCATTACTTTAAAAAATTCTTCGCTCATAGTACGTTATTTGCATAAATGTCAGACTTTTTAACAATCAAAGTTACTTTTCCTTAAAGTTTTGCATTTTAAAATTCATCGTGCATTGCATTTTAAATGTAGGAAATTCTAGCTGTCGTTTAATAGAATTCAATGTACATATAATTTATGATAAAGATACATAATGAAAATGATATATAAAGTACGTTATCGATAATTACTATTCTTAGACTGATATGCATAAAAACGGATCACTTCGAATATGTTTTCGTTGTTTGATTCCTTACCATTTGAATATTAAAATACTATTTGGCTTCACTACCATCCAGAATTCAAACTCAGAAACAATAATGTTTTACAAAAAGCGAATTAGGTAAAAACATTTGAAGCACATCGAGATTAAAAAGTTTCGAGTTAAATTTTGATTGAAAGTCGCGCGCGCGCGCGTGTTGAAAACCCTAAAACACGTGTCATTTTTATTACATGGTGTAATGTCGTAGTTAGGGGGGGGGGAATTGGAGGAACTCATCTTGGAATTGGAGGAGGGGGGGGGATCACCAAAAAAGAAAGGCGGGTTGAAATCAATTTACATTGCATTTGCATTATTTTACATTAAAAAAAAGAAATAAATAAATATTTCAGGGCGTAGTTTCTCACGAGATTCCACCCCCCCCCCCGTCCTGAACTACATAACTGCTGGAGTGTGAAATGCAAACGCAAAATAGCAGCATTTTTGTCTTAAGGATGACAAAAATATTGCGAAAAGTAGAATTAAAACAATGACAACAAATATCTAATCCAACAAATCATTTCAAAGTGAACGCCAACCTAATCCTGCCTATTCCTTGCGGCACTGAAGCTGAGGGGAAAGAGGGAGCGAGAGGGAAAAAGTTGTCCTGTCTCCCGCCCCCTCCATTCCGGGATGCATCTCTTTCCCTCTGTCGGACGTCTCTATGAATATGCGATTAGCAAACGCATCGCTCCTCCCCCCACCCGCGTTGCAAAATGAAGTGCGTAATTCGATTGTCGAACGCCATCAATGGCACGGGGAGAGAGTCATTCATTGGGGGGATCTCCCCCCTTTCCCGCCAGAACTCTCCTCGTGGTCAGTCATCAGCGCGGGATCATGCCTCATCGGGAAATTCTCGTCGAGAGGTTGACATCATGTTGCGGAGAAAGCAGGACGCATAAACATGGAGGGGCTTCGTTTCGGTGGAGTGGGACTCCGTGCAGCGTGCAAAACCATAAAGTAGTCCCTCGACCGTTTCCTTCTTGTGCTTTACTGGTTTCGAAATCATTAAAAATTTAAAGAAATCCTGGTCATTTTCTGGGAATGGAATTTATATTAGTAAGTGCCGAATTCAAGTGAAACACCATTGCAATCGCTTCGAGGCGATCGCAAATTGCAATCGCTACTGGAAGTCGAATTACATTAGAATCGCATCTCGCAGCGATTGTAACGTATCCAAATTTGGGAATTTGCGATTGCATTGGTGCGTTGCGATCGTCCGTGTTTCACTTGAATTCCTGCCTAAGAGTTGAGATGAGAGTGGTTTCTAACTTTCTATGCATAAAAATCTAACGATGGTGTCGCAGCAGCCAATGACTGAAACGTTATGCTGCAGCTGAAACGTTATGACGCTGAAAAACCGGGAGGAATTTTCTAATCGTCGTTTGGCAACAGCTCGCAAATTGAAAATGTTTAAATGTGAATTTGCGAGTTAACACTGATTTTTATTTGTATTTCTTCCTATTTGTTTCTGTTTTTTATTTCTTTTTGATTTTCATTTAATTTGTGGCATTGGGTAGATTTTGAAATTTTATGATTTTTACAGACTAGGGGATTGAACGCCATAAAAAAATACAGACAGACGAGAACTTGATAATAACGATAGCAATAAATGGATGAATTTTTTGGCAATTCTTAAAAGAAGGCAAATTATTCGATGTGGGCCCTAGAGAAAGGCGTTCGTATAAGAGGAAATAATAATTCCGATATTGATAAAAGCAATTGCATCATAATATGTAAGATCTACTTTAGACTTCCATTAAGCATTGAGCAATCGAATTGACGCAATTTTTTTTTTTTTTTTTGCACTCAATAAATCGGCAAAGATAAACAATTCTCTCAAACGTACTCAATTTTTTTAAATTAAATACAGGGGAAAGACTTTTATCATTACACAGTGCAGTTGTAATTCTTAAAAAAGCAATGCAAAGGGGGTCGACGCTCTGCTGAGAATTTCATCTGCAATTGAAATCCAACTACAGTGTATCTACATGTCACAAATGACATCACGTAGTAAGGAATGTAATCGGTTCGTGCACAGAATGGATCCTGGAGGCATCCCTCTTCCAAGTTTCTTCTGCGAAAGGGTTACACTAACCAACTCGCCTACAAGAATTATTTAAACTATTCCGGGCAAAGTCATTTCTTCATATTGCTATTCTCCGCAGTTTCTCATCATGCTTAAAATAAGAATTGCGCATTTCTTGAATTGAGTGAAATTCGATTTTCTCCCCCGATTTACATCCGAGAGGGCAAAACCTCTCCTTCTCCAAGAAGTTCTCTCTCTCTCTCTTTGTTGCGTGATGAGCGCTTAGCGAGAAGACTTCCATTAAGGTGATACTGAATTTCCGGCCAAAAATGCGGTGTTGTAGCAAAGGGATGGAGGAAAAGGAGCCATTTTTTCGCCCTGCCTATTTCCTGAGCGCAGGAAATTCCGCCATTTCCCCTCGGTGGCAGAAGACAATTTCCTCCGCAGCACGACAAGACGACGACGGAAATTGGGCGGAACGATAGAACAGATTTCTTTTCTTTTTTTTTCGGTCATTGTTCTTTCGCTTTGTCTTGTTCTCAGTTTTCCTATTAGCTGCTCGTACTTTTGGGGCGGAGATGACGCACTCTCGTCTTGAAAGAAACGCCACAGAAGATCCTGTCTTTAAACGGAAACTTTTGTTTCGCTGCACTGACTGACACAGCAAAACAAGAACGGCAAATTTTCGAAGGCTTGTGCTTTTCACCCTCCTCCCTTTCCCAAGGCAATAAGAGGTACTAGGTGACCCGTGCGGAATTCCGCAAAAAAAAAAAAAAAAAACTCTAAACTTAAAATTTAATACGACAATTTTTATTGGCTTCATTTGCACAACATCGCCATCTACTGCCGTCGTTCTGACAACTTTTCAAAGAGATCAAAGACACGTTCACTTTTACAACTACTACAAAAGTGATACCCTATATTAAAATCAAATACCCAAGGCTACTACTAAACTAAATACTAACGTTATCGCAAAACTACCATAGTATTTTGAAACAATAAAAGTTACAATTAAGGTTTACCTAGCTAAGCTTGGCTTGAAATGTCGCATTTAAAATTGATTTGAGCAACAATGTAACGATTTTGACAGTTGAGCAAAAAATTTAACTTTTTCAAACTTCAATCGCTTATAAGTCGCTTAAACGTGGATTTTCGAGATTCTCGTTACGCGGCGCTAGCGGAGAAACGTTCTAAAGAACGCATTTTTTTTAATCTTTCGAATGAAATCAAAATGGAGACGATACGACAATTATTTCGCTAGATAGAGTCAATTTTGTGCCCAAAAATTGAAGTTCGAATAAAAAACGAACCGACACTTTTTAGAGGGTGGGTCTAATTTTCGTCAATAGCCCGCGGGATAAGCTTCAAAATCATAAATTTTCTTGCAATTCGATAAAGAAATGAGCGAGTTTCGACCGGGTATAGGATTCGGCTTAGAGAAATAATATATGGAGATTTGGATCCCTCTATAGACATCTTACTGAACAGAAAGGCTTCTGAACTTTTTGTTTTCATTATATTATGACTTTTTTTCTGTACTGACTCAGTCATCTAGATATGGACTCAGTCGTTGGGACAATCTTCGGAACTGTTGCCAAAAGTAAAAATGAATAATACTAATTATGAAGCTAATTTCATATAAAGTTAAATAATTAATTGCAAGGCTAAACGTAAGCAAACGGTTTTCGGGTATTTGACTTTTGAAACTTGTTTATTGTTACAGGTTTTCGAGGTCTTCGTTGGTTCAAGTTAGGTTATCATTTTAAAAGCGCGTTTAAAACTTTTTTGATCAATGACAAATCGTCGTATGTTTTCTTTTTGAACCCCAAACGTGGTGCATTCCCACTTTCAGATTTGTATTCTGCCAACGTCTCGCGTCCCGGTGCTCTGTCTACCCGGACCACCTCACCGGTTCCTACACTTAACTTCATTTTCCAGGGTCCTCTGTACCTACCACAACTCTTGGTTCAACCGGGATGGGGCCCTGAAGCAGGGGCGGCATTTTTGCATTTTGTTTGAAGGGGCGAGTTTGTTAACTATGAATTTAATCAGTATGGAATGAAATACATTTGGTACAAATGAAGCTGTCGTAAAATGTATTTAATTTTGTATTTAAAAGAAAAAAAAAATGATTCATTTAAACAACATACAGTAGCTTGATAAATTCAAAAATTCAGATGAGGAACTCAGAAAATTTCAAGATTTATCATTTATGTATATTTTACGTGATTACTGGTGGTTCAAATGACACAAAGCTTTATTACGAAAACAGTTCATGTTAAAATTTCTTCACTTTCGTCAACTAGTATTATTGAGAATTATAAAGCTTTTTTATTTAATTTTACACATGATCATTCATTTGTGATTCATACAAATTGAGTTTACACGTTTCTTATTATTCTGCGAAAAAATTTGGGGGTGCGACGCCCCCTCTCCCCCCCCCTGTTTTGCCGCCCCTGACCTGAAGAGCACTCTGTTCTCTGTCGTTTTTGTTCTCTGTTTTACAGAGAACAATTGGAGGACTTTGTGACCAGAACCCTTACTTCGCGTCATCCAGCCATTATTAGTAACGACGGTGGATCTTTGATCGGCTAGGATCGAATCCGGGACCCTCCGGTTATGAGTCCGACGCCTTACGATCGGTTTACCTACCACGACCCATCTGTCCCAGGAAGGGATCTATGGTACAGCACATGGTGGCGCAGAGATACGGAGTCTGCAACAGTCCCGTTGCATCAACATGCTAAACACGGTAGTGATGGAGCACACACACACACACACACACATGCAATTCGTTATTGCGAAAAACTTAATATGAATTCGAGATGTCGAACTTTTTTTTCCCACTGTATACCTGTTTATTTAAGCAGCCAGAGTTTAAAATATTAATTAAATAACAGCTGATAACCTCAATTAAACTATTATCCATCATTTATCGATTTCTTAGCGGAAACAGTAAAAATTGTTCTGTAATAAGCTATCAAGAAATTTCAACATAATGCGAGGAATTGCTTTTTAACTTTTAGTCAAGTTGAAAACTAATCTATAATGTTTGGAGTGAAAAAAAATTTTTTTTCATCAATACATAGTGTCTTTTGCTATTTCCTTAACAGTTAAAGGTTTAAATTTTTTCTTGTGCCGTTGTGCTTATGTTAGAGTTAGACAATACACATTTCTGATTCTTTTCTCTTTGAAATAATCTAGAAAAAAAGTTAAAGTTTTATCTACTCTATTCAAATTGAAAAACTTTTTAAATTTCCATTTGCACAAGATCATTGATTGGTGATATGCAATAATTGAATTTACCTACTTTTTTTTATCATTGTACGAAACAAATTCGGGTGCAACCATCTCCTCCTGCCAGTGGCGCAGTCAGAAAACTTTTCTGGGTGAGGTTTTCAAAATAGAAAATTGCTGTTTTCGATCCTCATTCATTTATAATGCGAAAATAATATTCGTCAAACAGTTTCTGTGGCTTATTATTTATTCCTTATACCTCTTGTCTAAAAATAATTAATACTTATTGATATCATTAGGGTCCCCGAGTACCAAGCCGGGTAACTTGCCAATGGGATCGCCAAAACCCCTCCCAACATAAAACTACTAAATTTTTTTCTACTTGGACTCTAGGCACGGCCCTCTCTTAGGCCGAACCCTAGTTCCCGACTAGGCTGTCATCGCCTCATGTCAGCCCTGGATAGCACAACGACTTTAAAACGAAGAAAAGGTGAATGGTTAAAAAACCGCAGCATGTTTATCATTCAATACATTTACTTCTGTCTTACATTCATTTCTCGAGAAATCATTCAAACCCTCCTTCTCACATGCATCATTTTCTATGTGAATCTCAAATGCTAGCTAATGTCTGTTTCTATCTTTTGGGAGATTTGGGAGGGAGCAACAGAAAATCTGCTGTGATATACTTCCTCTCTACATCACCCCCCCAAAAAAAAAAGGTTTTTAGAACGCTGAAAGTGCTGAGTGACCATGATCTCCCTTTATACTTTATACTCTATTTTGTCCCATTTATACCACTGAGAGTACTCACCACGAAACATTACTTTTATGTTTAAAAGAATTGGAAAGTAATTTGGGATTGCCTCCCGATCAATAAACACTTTTAGGTATTTTGTTGAAACCTTTCTCGCTTGGAAAAGTTTAAATACTATTTTTTCTCCATGATTTTTGGGAAACAATTGAATGTGTTGGAGTTCTGGGGAGGGGAGAGAGTTAATCCTAAAACCCCTCCTGTAGCTGCACCATTGCCTCTTGCCCTTCTTATTTGCCGCTCCTGAGAATAAATTTAGAAGATTCAAGATTCAAGCGGAACTTTCCAACAGTTGTGGCATCTGACATTTAATCGAGTCCGACCCCTCACCCAGCGTTATCTGTCGAAAACATCGAGAGAACGTCTGCAAGCGATTTCCCAAACCCGCTACAAAAGCAGAAGAAGATCCGAGATGCTGCATTGATCCTCGGCACGTGGCCATCTGTCAACTCGGCGACCGTCCTTTCAACCGAAAAGTGGTCATCTTTATTTCTCTCTCTCTCTCTCGGCGGCCTTTTCGCTACCTGGCGAGAAGGGATTCTTCTCTGGGGGAAGTTAAGTAGTCGCACGTGCGTCACAATGGAGAGGTACTTCCAGCCTCATATGTGCCGGGGCCCTCTTTCGGGGGAGGGAGGGGGCGTGGGGGACCTCCCGCTGAGGGCGCGAGGGCTCGACACCTGCCTTGGTTTTCCATTTGGAGCGGTCCTCTCCTCTCTGTCCCGGTTATTTGAATCCCATTACGAGCCATAATGGTGGATTAATAGGGAAAAGATTTCTTTCAACAAGTTCCTGACGTGGATGATGGCTGTTTGAATGTGGAGAGTGATGGTGAATTAGGGAGGAAAAATTGAACATATCGGAGTTTCGTCGCTGTTGATAAGGGCGAGATGCTTACTGTCAAAGTAATTTAAGTTTTCATGTCAAAGGATACTTTTTAAAGCATTTGAAAGAGTAATAATGAACACGTAGCGTAAATGTACATGTACGTTCTACTCAAGTTGTAAAAGATTTCTTCAAAAGTGATAATCGTAGCGAAAACACTACAGAAAGGGGGAAACATACTTGCTGTAAAATAGTGAAAAAATGTAACTCAGTCATAAAAATTTTCGAAATAAATTTTAACGATAATCACCGATCTCAGCTTAAACCTGGGTGGTAAATGTGTTTTAGAAAATAGGTGCATTTATTTGCAATCATCTGCCTTTCCTTTGCTTAGGGATTATAACCAATTTCCAAAAGCTTACTTTTAACTTGTACGTATTGTACAAATTCTTGGACTCATAAAATTTGAATTTGCTCCCCATTCTCAGACGTTTTCTTTTAGTTATTAGGAACTTCTGCTGGGTCACTCAAACTTTTCCTTAAAATTTTTAGTACTCATTTTTCAGTTTTTACGACTTCACCTTGCGACAAAAGCACTTTTCATTCACTTGTATGGAAAATGTTGTCTAATTCATAAAAATATTTGTTCTCTCTTTACATTTATGCTTTAGACATTTCCGCCTTAGTCAATCGCTCTCTTTTTACAATCACAAGTTTTGTGAAAGTGAGATTCAACTGATTTCTGTCATCCTTTTTTTTTAATTCTTTAATTATCTCATTAGAGGTACGTTGTACCCCTAATGCGTTCGTTATGCCCACGCGCTATATAATAATGCTCATAAACTATTAATTAATAAAAATGAATTCTCTAACCTTGAATTTGATATCTTATAAGCAACAATCGACTCAAAAAGTTATTTTGCTACTTCCCACTGAATAATTAGAGGAATTGATAGTTAAGTTTTCTACTGTCGAAACTGAATTGAAAAAAATCACGAACATAGATATTAAAAGATTACTCTAGTAATAGTTCACAACGCATTGAAGGTTAATCCTTCAATTCCGAAAAGGCCGATTTTAGGATAAAACACCGAAGGGGTTGGGGGGGGGGGGGGTGTTGAGATCACATTTCATAAGCTTGGGTAAACTTTAACATTGTAACATTCGTAAGACAAATTAATTAAATTTCAACACTGGATTATTTTTTTGTTTGCAACAATCGATTTCTTTTTAAATTTAAACAATGTTTACCCTTTCAAGTAATTACTAAAACTGCAATTTCCTTCCAACTAAGAATCAAATGGTACTTGAAGACCTCTCAAATAACACATGGAGGAAATGCTATAGATAGGTCTTCAAGACAATCTCGTGCTTTGTCGTCATGTGATTAATCGGAAAATCTTTTGCTTTGTATTTCTCCATTTTTTAACGTGCAAAACTGCTTTGAATTTTATTTTTGACAATAGAAGTTCTTTTCTGCAACAATAACAATCAATAACTACCAAATGTACCTTGTAATATTTCCCCATTTATCGATACTTCTTATGCTTATTTTTTTATTTATTATATTTATTCATTTTTTTATTCGTGATTTTTGTGGGGGATAGCGAAATAAACGTAAAACAATTGAAAATAATGTAATAAGACTTGAAATAAAGATCTTCCAAGGTATTTTCTAAGAAAACGCCAATTTAAAATAATTTTCAGTGTTATTAGTTATGGCGCAGACGCGAAGAAATTGTTCTTTGGACATAGGACTGTTGAAGGAGAGAAACGGATTGCCTAATCCTTCATACAGTTTTTTTTTTTTTTTTTCCATTTTCCACGGATAAACCACGGGTTTTTTATTTACCACGTTACTTATTCCATGTTTTAACTAATAAAATCTGTAATCTCTTTATTACGAGAGTCAGTGTCCTGCTCCACATCAGCGGAAAACGTGACCGTAAAGCAGAAACGTAAAATGGATTAAATGGTGTTCCTATGGAAAGTACCCGGATTTTCGGTTTCTGCCTTCGGTTTCGGTCACGTTTTCCGCTGATGTGGAGCAGGGCCCTCCATCTTTATTTTTAATCACTGTCTTAATAAGCTTTCAGATCAAAAAAGCTCTGTCTTAATTCAAACGACAAAAAGTTCCCATAAAACCAGCGGTTCACGACATGGGGGTAATTATCCCCGAATGGGTACTAGGTAAAATAAGTACCAGGATTGAGCCATTGTTCGGTCATAAAATAAAATTATTGAAAAACATGTATATCAGATCTTCCTGCTTGATAATCACCAGTTAATTGATAAAAAATGGTAATGAACTTGGAGTTCGACTTACTCTGGCCGAAACGATAATTATGAAACAAATTGTTATGACTAAGCAATATCATAATGTCTACTGTCTCTTTAGCTTCTAATTTTACCACAATATGCTAAGAAACGGGTATTTTCTTTATCTGAACAATTAAAATAAGTATCAGAGAGTGTAGTATTATAGTGTTCTGTAAACCAAAACACACGAGCATTTGAACCACATCTGAGGATTGGGCACGTACAGATTGTGCTCGTGCTGATAATGACATTATATGTTTGTGATTATTGTAAATAGATCAAGCTTAATTAGTGAATTTTTTCTCCTTTCTCGGTTTTCTGTTAAATTTCTCTGTAAATATTTCTAGTATCAGATGTCTCATTGTCATTTTGATAGGCCTTATGCGTTTATCTTTATATTATAAAAATGAATGCATGTATCTATGTATGTACCTTTCTATGCATCTATGTATGTATGTCCTTCATGGATTCAAAAACTAACCGTCCGATTTCACTAAAAAATTCACAATTTGTTTGTGTCCTCACTGGTCACATCAAAAGACCAATTAGAAAAAAAAATCTGACAGGTAGTTCTTTTTTTAATTCCAATTTCAGTTGAAACTTCCATATAAAATCCTTGATTTTTAAAAAGGTTTTCCTAAATTCAAATCATTATTTGGCGCTTCATCTCAACTTCCCCTCGATAGCTAATTTTGCGCTTGATACCGTCTTTGCTTTACGTGGTTTTCTGAGGCCTCTCTCAATTCAAATAGTTAAGAAATATTTCTTTCGTGAGTATTCACCCTTGAATATATTACTTCTGCTTTTGTTTTTTCAAAAGTAAAAACGCAATGTTTTAGAATGTATCATCGCAGATAAATAACGCCTTTAAGTTTGATTTAACGTTATCCTTCACATCGATTTAACTGACAGCGTTGTCACAAAAAAAAAACCTTCTTGGATTTCGCATGTTGTACGCGCATGATGAGCGACGCTATAGGCACATCAGCTAATATCTCATAAAAGTAACTTTTCTGAAGCATACAAGTGATTGTTGAAGAACAATTTTATGGAATTATGAATTAATAAAGGAGTGGTTTTTGTGTCTGGGTGAATATTTAGGATCTTTTTGTGGTGTGTCGATTTTGGGGTCGCATTTCTCACAGCGCATATTTAGAAATATCTAAACAAACAGTAATTTTCTAAATGTTTTCAACACTTCTCACAAAATTAACATATTTTGGCCGAATATAGATTCTACTTAACATAAATGCATAAACTAATTGATTTCGGACTTCTAATACAGGTTTAGAGCCCAAGATGTAAAATGTACATCGTTTACATTGTAAATGATCTGTTGGTTTTGGTGCCTTTCCTCTTTTAATATTATGTAACTTATATTGTTCAGTAAAAGCATAGCTTATGTCGGCCTGAGACTGCATTTTTTTTACCTTTTTCAAAATGAGGGAATCAGAGTTTGACTCTTTCAGTTATTTTTATGGAATTTGTTTCATGTAATGCACATGCCACCAAAACTAATGACTAATTAAAGAAAAATTGTTTTCGAGCATACTTTTCTAATTGTTTCTCAGTACGTCAAAAAATGTTGTTTGGTTTCGTCAGTTTTTTGGTGTCCGAATTTCCCTCTCGAATTTTTATTCTACTAAATTTATTACACATAATGACATGTTGTTAATAGCATTTCAGCTGCGCTTTTCTTTTTGTCGGTGTTGAGCATCTCTATGATGTCCTTCCACAAAGCCAATCCATCACAAAAAGAGCAAGAAAAGGGAGTCTTTATTTCTCAAATTCTGGCAGTTTCCAACGTCTCGCCGTCTATTTCAAAACAAAACTCCGGCCGCAGTCCCATGGCTCAAACACCTTTTGCTCGCCGCCCAAATCTTGTCAACCAGTGATCGACTTTCCAGAAAAAAAAAAGCAGATCCAGAAGATACGGTTAGAGGGAAAAGACGCTTATTTCCTTGCGAGAGCCAGAAGGTCATAGATCGCGGAGGGGGCGGAGCTTCCGACGTTGGCCACGCCCTCCGACTCCGCCCCCCAGGCTCGGAGAGGGAGCGTTGAGAGACAAGCGCTAAAACAAATAGTGTCGGCGCTCATCGCTCATGCAAGCATAATTAGGAAAATTATTCGAGACTGCCGCGATAACCCTATTTATTCATCGGGCTAATTTTCTTTTTCGCTCTCTTTTTCGGTAATGCGTTTGAGGTTTTCTCTCTTTTTTTTGTTGTTGGTTGTTTGTTGTTTAGTTCGTCGGGAAGCGCGGGCTCTCTTGCTCGAAATAAATGAGGTAAATGCACTTAAAGGCTCGCCTTGAACTTGAAAAATAAACACTCTCGCGAAGATGAAATTAGACCAAACGAGCAGCGGAGAGAAAAAGTGAATTAGTTTAATTTTGTATTGCCTTCCGATACTCTTGGTAAAGATTAACGCTCTTTAAAAGGCCACCTTTTCCGATTCGGTCGTGATTAGGTGGTGGTTTTGTCGGATTGATCGAAAGGAGAAGGAGAGAATGACATATTTCCACAGCACAAATATAAATAATAAGCTGTACGTACCCGTGACACTTTTTATGCACAGTAAAATGGGATACTTAACATTATCATTTAGGAATGTTAATCATAATTTGTAAAACAGAATCTTAATCATACAATTTTTAATAAATAAAAATTTAAATTGATTTCTGACAAATAAAAGTTTTCTGAATCAAAAATTGCAGCCTAGTGATCTCCGTGTATCTAAAAGTTATAATTCCTTACACTTCAAAAAATAAACTGCTGTAATAGTGTAGTATACTGTAAACAGAGATTTCAGTTTAAAACTAAAATGCACAGTAACAAACTATAATTTATTAATTTTACTGTTTATTACTGTAAAATTTGCTGTATTGTTGTGTGAAAACAACAGTATAACACTGGCAGCTGAGGTTCCAGTTTAAAACTAAATTGCTCAGTAATGAACTGTGAAATTAGCAATTTTACAGTTTATTTCTATAAAATAAGCAATGTTACAGGATAGTACTATAAAATTAGCTGTTTTATACTGTGAAACCAACATTTTATTTTTTTTCAGTGCATGAATTTCTATTTACCTTTCCAGATTTTTTATTTATTCTCCGATTAACCCATTAATGCCTAGCGTCCCTTTTTAGGGACGGTCCAAAAAAGGGTCTGAATTTCCCCAAAATCAACATTTCAACCAAATAATAGTGTTCAATTAGCACCTTGGTATTGTTTCGATTCATTATTAACAGATTGCAGCATATAACCATTGTAAAGTGCGTTCTGTAGAAGTTTTAAAATGATCTTTATCAAAAATGACATCGTTTACAATCTCAAGAAAAAAAGCGAAGTTTTCAAAGTTATTCCCAGCTTCCCAGTTTATGTTAATTGCTGATTTTATTTCTTTTTGTAAAATGTCTTTTTAAACATTATATCGTAGGCAGAAAAAAATTGTAGTAAAAAAAGTATGTACCCTCTGAGGTCTGTCGTAACTTTTAAGGGACGATTTTTCTTTCCTTAATAGAGCAATTTTTTACATAATATTTTTTTTATTATTTTTCCTGTCCATTAAACACTGTTTGTAATCAGTATACAAAATATCTTTGGAAAAAAATGTCAGGCATTAATGGGTTAAACACGGTTACCCGTTTATGGATTAGCCTAAGCCTCTGAAGTGCGGCATTTTTAAGCATGTGGTCTAGGAACTGTAATATAAACAATGACTTTTCCATTGTTCGGTTGATTTTTTTGATTAAACAGCTCGACACATCATAAGAAAGTCTGTTAAATTTGATTGTGGTCATATATAGGCTTTCCGTATGAACACTAGGGGATAGGGCAAGTAGCATTGACAGAAAAATTATATGCAACACCTGATTAACTGATTATTTGCCCCATTGATGCTCCAACAGGGGGACATTCCGCATATCGGAGACTTGTATAAGGCTTATTGGGATAGTTGTAACAAAAGTTTGCAATGTACTGTCAAAGATGCAATGGTTGCGAAAAGTTTTAAAAACAAAATGGTGCTAAAAACCGTTAGTATAAGACAAAATTATGTAAAATCTCGTTTTATAATTTCAAGTTATTCAATTTTTTATTCTGTTACTCATGTGATGATGTGCATTAATTTAGCTAATAACTTCCACTTTTCCCAATCATAATGGTTAATGTCTTATTTTAAGTGGAGCATACAAAAGTGGACTTGATTGTGGACACTTTTCAATTTTTTAAGGTTTTTATAATTTAACATTGCATTAGCGAATTATTAGATTTATTTGTTTTACTTATATCATTTATTTATAACTTCTCTGATATATTATGTTCTCAATTTACATGAGTATTACCTTTATTTTATTTTATTTTTTAAGGTGAACTACGAACAAAAATCGTTAAAAATGAATTTTTAAGATTTATTTAGATAATTAGTTTTGCAACGAAATACGATAGAAAAGTAATGGTTTTTCTACAAAATATTCACTTACTAATTAATTTTTTCAACATTAGTTTAATATTGTGAAATTATATTATACTATTGTAATTGCAACATTTGCTATTAAATTTTTTTTACGGTATAATCTGGCAGCAGAGGTTCCAGTTCAAAACTATAAAACGCACTGTAATAAACTGTAAAATTGCTAATTTTACAGTCCATTACTGTGCATTTAACAATTTTAAACTGGAGCTTCAGCTTCCCGTATTATACTGTAAAAACAAGTTTGTTTTTTTGCATTGCATATAATTGAAACCTCGTATTGCGTCAAAATGAAAATTTTGAATTTTTTTGCCAGAAGAAGAACAAACATAATGTTAATAGGAATTTTTCAACAATCAGTCAATCAATATAATACTAATGTAGTTGAAAACGCATATCTATAATTTATGCTGATATTTGGCCTCAGAAAAGCCTTTTGTTATATTTCGCTTGTCGAGAGACAATAAAAAAGCGTGATCTATCCAAAAACGCGATGTAACCGAAGTCGTTAAAAATCACCTTTGAACTGACATTCGAGTAACTAATAAACATATAATGAGTTTCCTATATTTAAGACAAATTTTTGAATCAAGTCATCGAAAAAAAGTTATCTTACAGATTGTTCTTTTTTTTCTTTTTTTTTTTTAACAATATAAACAACGAATTAAATTATTTGAATATTTTTTTCATGAAATAATAATCCAAGTAAGTTACAACTAAAGCTGCAGAATTAAATATATCTCTGTTTTATTTACTATTGAATAAAAATATTTTTAGAAAAAAAATAGAACCGACTTCAGTGGAAAATTGCACTAAAAAGTAAAAAATAATTTTTATTTCTGAACACCATCGACGCCACTTTCGAATAAAAGTTTTGGAGTCGGCGCAAAAACAATAGATAGAATCTCACGTAACTACAGTCAATTTGAAATATACATTTTAATGGATCCAAGCTCTTCAATAGTATTCGCATACATTGCATTGATAATCACATATTAGTGTAACGATAAAAATACTCTGTTCTTAATGTTAAATGGTTTTTCTAAAACAAAATTGGCAAAATATGGTTAAACATCATTTTCCCTATCGTTTCTGTACCGACTTCAAAACTTTTATTCAAAAGTGGAGTCGATGGTATTCAAAGAATAAAATTATTTTTTACTTTTTAGAGCAATTTTCAACTGAAGTCGGTTTGATTTCTATTCTAAAAATATTTTTATTTCAATTTATTTTAGTGTAAAAATACGTTAAAAATAAGGTTGTGCTACCATTCCAAAACTTGATCCAAAATTTTCCATTAAATGCTCCATAAAATAAATGTAATTTCAAAGCAATACAAGTTACTCATCATAAAAATGCTGTGAACGTGGTACCGTTATGAGTTATTAGCATCTTACTACTACCAGAGAGCCTTGATAGTAATAAAGTTTATATTTGCAAAGCCTTCATTCAAAATTTTCATCATGATTATTATTAATGTTACCGTTTCGTAGCAACCACGTTTCATCATGACAATGAGTTTCATATTTAATCATTTAATAGGGAAAATGCCTAAAATCCGCTGTTTTTTTAGCCTACTTTCACGTTAAAAATAAAAGAAAGACGAAAAAAGTATTAAAAGTAGCTTAATGCATCTAAAAAATATCGCCAAGTCCAAAAATATCGCCAAGTTAAAAAATATCGCCAAGTAAAAAAAATATCGCCAAGTAAAAAAAATATCGCCAAGTCCAAAAAATATCGCCAAGTTAAAAAAATAAAAAGGTAAAATGAATATCGAAAAATTAAAAATTTGAAAGTAAGGTATTGAGATGGGGAATTTGTGTGTGTGTCGGTCGGTCGGTCGGTCGGTCTGTCGGTCTGTCTGTCCCCCCCTCCCCCCCTAATAACTTTTGAATGAACATTCCGATTTGGACAAACTTTTTTTTGTTGGAAAGATCTTGACGAGTACAGCTCATTCCCATATTTGATTTTTCGATTTGAACAATTTTTGGTTCAACTTTGAGCCGTTCAAACAACCGGTCCCGCGATACTAACTTTTGAATGAACAGTCCGATTTGAACAAACTTTTTTTTTGTTCGCAAGATCTTTTCAAGGATACTTCATTCCCGTATCTACATTTTCGATTTGAACAATTTTTCGTTCAACATTGAACCGTTCAAACAAGCTGTCACCCCTAATAACTTTTGAATGAACAGTCCGATTTAAACAAACTTTTTTTTTTTCGAAGCATCTCGGCAAGGATACTTTATTACCGTATTTAAATTTTCAATTTGAACATTTTTGGTTCAACATTGAACCGTTCGAGCAACCTTTCCCCACCTAATAACTTTTGAGTGAACCGTCCTAATGGAATAAACTTTTTTTTGTTCGAAAGATCTCGGCGAGTACAGCTCATTCCCATATTTGAATTTTCGATTTGAACAGTTTTTGGTTCAACTTTGAACTGTTCAGACAACGTGTCCCGCGATGCTAACTTTTGAGTGAACAATCCGATTTGAACAAACTTTTTTTGTTCGAAGGATCTCAGCAAGGATACTTCATTACCGTATTTAAATTTTCCATTTGAGCATTTTTTCGTTCAACATTGAACCGTTCAAGCAATCTTTCCCCACCTAATAACTTTTGAGTGAACCGTCTGAATGGAATAAACTTTTTTTGTTTGAAAGATCTCGGAGAGGCTTTCCCATACATTCCCATATTTCGCTTTTTGATTTGAACCATTTTTCGTTCAATATTGAACCGTTCAGAAAAAAAAAATTAACATTAGCGTCTACAGGGAATTTAAGTTGAATGTTGATCCTGAACTTAAAGTCAGATTTCCTTCAAACTAACTTTGTAAGAAAATGGTTTTGATAAATAGTATTTGTAAAGTATTTTGAGTAATCTTCTGTGAGGACTTTGATTCCGACTCCGCAAACATGGCGGAAATGCAGGCTCAGAAAAAAAATGACTGACTGTGCAGACGATTTTTTGTTTATTTATTCATTTGTTTTATTTTATTTATTATTATTATTTTTTTTGGCAGACGATTTTTTTGTAACAAAAATTTTTCATTCACGAGAACATTTTATTCTTTATTTATATTTAACAACTGGTAACCGATTAAAAGTGAAATTCGAGACATTTCATTAACGGACGAGTTTTTTTTTTCTTTTTTTTTTCTTTCTTTGATAAAATACGTTTTGATGCTCTTTGTACTTTTATTTATTTATTTATTTATTTTATTATTATTATTATTATTATTATTTTTTTGTAAACGATGGAGGATTTTTTCTACGGAGGAACTGTAACAGTTGCACTCTTTAAAAGGTGCGACAAAACTTTATTTATTCGTTTATTTACTTTTTACGTGTCTATTTCATCTGATGAGAGGGGTATATTTTGCTTTTAGAAAGCAGCTTTAAGTGCTATAAAGGTATGTTTGACATAATTTTCAGTTTCATCTAATCAAGAGAATATTGATCAGATGCTAGAATGCCGATGTCGATGTACGGGAAAGTAGGCTCGTTTAGTTCTTGACAGAACTTCTTGTTTTTTTTGGGGGGGGGGGGGGCATAACGTTTTTTTGAAAGAACTAATATGGTCAATCAAATGTATGGGACCTACGTTAGACTATCCAGTATCCATAAAAAAAAAGAGTCGCTCAAATCGGTTCGCTAGGTCAGACTCTATGAGCTAAAAAAAAAAAAAAAAAAAAAAAAAAAACATGCATAGGGTCTGAATAGAGAACCTCCGTCTTTTTTTTTTTTTTTGAAGTCGGTTAAAAAGGAAAGTAAAGAATTTTCTTGAGAAATACAAATTTTTTTTTTCGCTGCGTAAATAAGTGATATAAAGTATAGTACAAAGTTTCATTTCCTTTAATTTTTCAGGTTACAGGAAAAGCGTAAGCTGTCCAAATGAGCGATATAATGAGGCGCAATCGAGCGAGGAGTAATAGTACCTTAGGGTAATGAGAGTTTACTTTGTCAGAGACTAGTTCATTGCAATGTGGGGCGGTGCAAAAACTACAGGTAAAATGATGTTTACTATATTTTGCCAACATTTTTCAGAGAAATCATTGAAAGTTAAGAGCTGAATATTCTAGATTCATTGAAATTTACATTTATAGTGAAATTATAGTGTCGTGCGATTCTATTTAGTGTTTTTGCGCCGACTTCAAAACTGATCTTTAAATGTAGTATCGAGGTGTTCTAAGAATAAAATTATTTTTTATTTTTTAGAGCACTTGCCGATTAAATTTCTGAAGTTGGTTCAATTTTTTTTTTCGAAAATATTTTTATTACTGTTATAACATGTGTCGTTTAGACTGAGAAGCAATTAGTCCATTTTTCAAAATCCATAGTTCCGAAGGCGGAGCTATGGATCTAACTGGTTTTGACTTGAAAGCCTTACTTCATATTCACTTTTAAATTCATTAAAAAAAAAAGCTGAACTAAACTGGTTTTGATTTTAACTGATTCAATTATGTTTGTATAAGTATGTTTCTTCCCGGTTATCAAAGTTTGGCCGGGAGCAAGGGAATTCACTCAAGGGAAAAATTAGTTACTCGCGAGTAAAATCATTTGTTGATAAATTGAAGAGCATAAAATTACCATTAAAAAGATTTTCTCATTTTAATTGTAGCTGTAGAAGAAAAAAAAAAGAGACAGTTAACTTTAAAGTTAACTTTAAAATTCGGGAATTTTGAAAAGCTAGCAATTCATTTTTCTCCTCATTTTATTCTTTGAAACTCTGCCAAAGGAGCGAAAAAGCTTTTCTCTTTCACTCTGGTTAAAATTTCATGAACTTCGAAACTAAGTATCTGAACACCACCTGCAGCTACAATAAAAATAAAAACACTTTTTAAAGGTAATTGACCTCTTTAATTTTTCAATACATGATTTGATTCGCAAGCAAACATTTTTTATAAGTTATTCAACATTCTTTTTTCAATATTATCATTTTGAATTCAAATTATGTTTTTTGCAATCAGGAGTTGCGATAAGATCCCTACTCACATTCAGATATATTTTCTTCACCTTTCTTAAGAAGTCCCAACAATGGTGCCATTTTATTTTCAACTCAAAATCACATCTTTTTCATTTTTCTATTTCTAAAAACGAATTCAGCTCTCGCGAATGTACGAGTTCTTGAAAAAAAAAGCACAACTAGATTAATTCTACAAATAAATTAAAAGTGAAGGGCAGAATAAGTTCTACTACTACTGTTAAAACTACTGATTGGCGATTGGCACCTTTCCGGGGTGAAACTCTTGTAGCAGCTGCGGCACCGTGTAGGGAGCCGAGATTTCACATTTGGCTTGAGTGAAAAACTAGCACCCTCAATTCAAGAAGCACCGCGAAAGATGGAACCGTATAGATAGGAGAGCATAAGGGCACCCTCACTGTTCACTATTGCAGATCCTGCTGTGTGCTGGGTGCGTTTTTGTTTTTCAATTGTGTTTACTTTTTTTTATTGTTTTTATTCACGAAGTCTTGGTACATTTTCACCTTGAATTCCGATTTGAAAATGATAGAAACTTACAATTAAAGGTATTTTCTCGCAGTTCAGATTTTCCAACATATTTTAAAAGCATTCATGACTTGAATTCAACTCAGTAGTTTTAAAATGCTATTGACATTTACTGACATTTCAGCATTATCTGTACTGAAAATGAAGAGGGAAGGTATTTTATGGATCTCTTTCAAGAACAATCAAAAATATTCAGTTGTATTATATACGATCAATAAAAAATTGAATCGTTTCATTCACTTCTAAAATTTTAATCAAAAGTAACATATTAAAACGTATGTATAGTTCGACATTTGAATATATGGTTTTAAAAAATAGGGAAGTCTGAAAAGCAGTTTTTGTTAAACGTCAAGTTTTTCGACAGATTAAAAATCAAAATGTATTTTAACAATCTATTCATTTCAACTGATGGAACAAAAAAAAAAAAAAGTAAGCTCTGGCAATAACGAACTCAGCATTCGTTATTAATAACGCCAAAGAAAGATATTAGCGAAAGCACAAAATGCAAATCATGGCATTAAAATAGTATATACGTATACGTATAATAAAAACAATAAGAAAGAAAGAGTCAGACAGAAATAGTTTTTTTCCCCCTTTTCCTTCGTTTTGCTGCTTGCAGGCTCTGTCTACGCAGCAATAGAGAATCGTTAAACAGAGATTAAGAACACTTTGAAGTGATTGTAAATATGTTGGAAAATCTTAGAACCATGATTAAATGCATGTACTTACGTGAGAATTCGAAGATTAAAATGAGGAATTTTCCATTTTTGTAATAAACTCAAGAGGAAATCCAAGACTGTGAAAGCACTGTACCGAGAATTCTGTCGTGTCGACGTAAACAAGATGTCCGCCATTCAAATGGTTGATTATGATGATGAGAACTCGGAGTCGCAATGCGCAGGCGCAGGCTATCAAAGGTGTCGTTTGGTACTGCGAGATGTCTCACTGAGCATGCTCAAGCTTCATTCACCCTAAAGGGTGCCGATGGGAGGCCTTTTGGTACGGTAAGAGCATTTCAAATTCGCTATCGCAGCCCGTGGCACCTTGCTTTTACCCCAGCTTTCCTTCTAACAACCCTGCGGCACCCGTAGTTTTAACAGTGTGATTGATTGTTGTGTTCACTAGATTTTGCATCAGATCTCTTTTAACGCATTCTCTCACGAGCGTTCTCACGATATTTATAACGCTTCTACTCTGAAAAAGAGCGAACGATATTCAACGCTCAAGTGAAACCAAGTAACAATCGTTATTGCTCAATAAAAAAAAAAAAAAAAAAAAAAAAAAAAAAAAAAAAAAAAAGGGAAGAAAGAAAGAAAGAAAGAAGAAATGTGGGTAGAAATTTGCTGTGGGACCTTAGACTGTTATGTTTCTACGGCACTTTAAATACAGGGTGTCCACTCCAATCGTGGACCAATAGCTAATTTCTAAACCGTTAGAGAGAAGCATATAGTTTATTTAGGAAAAAATCTCAAAATTATGAAAGGAATTTTGGGTCTATTCAATGTTTTTCAAAAAATCAAATTTTGAAAGTGTTACGAAATTTAAATTTTTATACAGCCCCCCAGTCCTATCAATCATATTTAGTAAAACATTCTTGACACTGTAACGTTTAAAACTAAAAAAAAATCACTCTTCTACCACAAAAATTGACCGAGTTATGACGTTTTGAAAAATCAAGATTTTGCATTGTTTCATGACGTCATCGAGAGATCGCTTAATGGACCGTATGCGAAATCCTTTAAAATCTTGATTTTTCAAAACGTCATAACTCGGTCAATTTTTGTGGTAGAAGAGTGATTTTTTTTTAGTTTTAAACGTTACAGTGTCAAGAATGTTTTACTAAATATGATTGATAGGACTGGGGTGCTGTATAAAAATTTAAATTTCGTAACTCTTTCAAAATTTGATTTTTTGAAAAACATTGAATAGACCCAAAATTCCTTTCATAATTTTGAGATTTTTTCCTAAATAAACTATATGCTTATCTCTAACGGTTTAGAAATTAGCTATTAGTCCACGATTGGAGTGGACACCCTGTATATGTCTAGATTTATTTGTTCGCAAGATTACTTTACATTTTAATTTTTTTTAAATGGTATAGTTTAGTTAGTTGGTGGTTAGTATTGCACATTTTAATGAAACTTAATAGTAAATAGCGACTTGCTTTACTTATTTAAAGGAATATTTCGTATTTTTATGGAACTTTTGAGGATATTAAATGTTATGTTTATTTATTTTTTGTATTATTTTACACTTAAAGGGCCTAATTTGTTCATTTAGCGTTACAGTTGGCCAACCCTTTTAGGAATAGAGTCACTATTTAGAGAAAGAAAAAACTGTACACAAGCCACTTTCAATTTTCTTAATACCCTGCAAAATTGAAAACGGTGACAAAAGTAATTTATAGGCTAACTAGCCGGGTACCCGGCCCTGCCCGGGTTTCTGTAGGTGTAGGGTGGTTTAGTGAAACTCATTCATAAATTTCCCAGCACTAAAGTGCATATCTATAAACATAATGGCTACTTCTGTAAACAATGGCTATGTTATGGATAAACTATAAAAAAATAATGCAAGCTAAAAAAATAGCAAGCCACAAATAATGTTTGAGTAAATAGGAAATGTTATAAGCTTGGTATATTAAAATAAATATATATTTAGAGTATCAATCGCACTGAAATTAACCATTTCCAAATATTGCTCGTTAAATAAGTCCCATTATTAGTTTCTATCCTCGTGACAAAATTGATGAGGTGAAAACATCTTATGTACCTAATTTAAAAATTTTTTTGACTATCAACACTTTCTATTCTCTAACTATTGCCAAAATCAATTTTTTTTATTTCACCCGTTAGCGATTGTTGGCTCAGATAAATATAAAAATCCTTAGAAGGCAATAAATTCCATACTTACTCCAGAGAAGCCTTGGTTCAAAATTTTCAATATGATTACAATCAATATTGTTGCTGCATGGCACCAAATTTTTGCAACAATGGGTTGAAAATTTAATCATTTAATGGGGAAATGACACAAAATTAACTGTTTTCCATAATAACTTTTTAAAACTAAGCTTTTTAGAAATAAATTATAGCTTATCCTGTTCCCTGGTACTGTAGCTATCTACGGTGAAAAAATGGTTAAAATCGGTTCAGTAGTTTGGAAGATTACCCCGGACATACGTTTTCAAAAGTAGTCTTTTATGTATAGTTATAGAAAATATTGCTCGTTAAATAAGTCCCATTATTAGTTTCTATCCTCGTGACAACATTGGTGAGGTGAAAACATCTTATGTACCTAATTTAGAAATTTTTTTGACTATAAACACTTTCTATTCTCTAACTATTGCCAAAATCATTTTTTTTTTATTTCACCCGTTAGCGATTGTTGGCTCAGATAAATACATGTATAAAATCCTTAGAAGGCAATAAATTCCATACTTACTCCAGAGGAGCCTTGGTTCAAAATTTTCAATATGATTACAATCAATATTGTTGCTGCATGGCACCAAATTTTTGCAACAATGGGTTGAAAATTTAATCATTTAATGGGGAAATGACATAAAATTAACTGTTTTCCATAATAACTTTTTTAAACTAAGCTTTTTAGAAATAAATTATAGCTTATCCTGTTCCCTGTTACTGTAGCTATCTACGGTGAAAAAATGGTTAAAATCGGTTCAGTAGTTTGGAAGATTACCCCGGACATACGTTTTCAAAAGTAGTCTTTTATGTATATAGATGATGTTATTTTTATTCAAGTGGCCCACTTTTCCTTGCATGTCAGAATAGTGATTAATTTAAAAATAATAAAATAAAGAAAACGAAAGTACAATTTAAGGTTTATTATTAACTGCTTTTAAAGGATTAGTTAGGTTACGTATAGAATAAAAGCGAATACAATTTGAAGTATTAAAAAAAAGAACAATTTAATGTGTCTTATTATTTTCCAGCCCTTTTATCAACCGAACTATATCAGGACTAGTTCTTGAAGATGCCACCTTGAAAAATAAGTACACAAATTCAAAAAGAAAGAAAGAAAGTTTTTTTTTATTTTGAATCTTTAAAAAGAATGGAATGTGTTAAAATTTTATTGTAAGTATTTATTCATTAGCATCCTCGATACGAAATTCCATAAAAATATGAAATGCTTCTGTCCAACAATTTGATGCCGTATAAAAATTCTGGCATGGGTTTTTACTTCCGTAGCATTAGAAGTTCAGTGTTTCCACCTCCTCCCTCATAGTACCAACTCATCCATTCTTCCCTCCATCGAAGACGGGGGCGGGGGGGGGGGGTAAAAGAATGTCTGCTCGCCTGATAAAATTGAATTGTGCTTCTGTCTTCGAACACTGTTCGAAGAAGGTGGGATTTCTTTTTGCGTTGCAGCAGCTATTTTTATTTCTGAATATTTCTTGTGATTCGGAAATCACAAACAAAAGGGATGCAGGGGAAAGTAGCCCAAAGTGGATCACATAAAGTTTGATGAGTTTTATAAAATTATGTTTAATCTAAAATCTACAAACAGGCTTTCATATGCAGTAAACTCTCGTTAATCCGTGGAATAGGGTGGCATGGTAGCCGTGGATAAGCGAGTATAGCGGATAATTTGAAAAATAGGCGATAAAATGATACTAGTGTATGTAATAGCTGAAAGAAGTCCATAATACAACAAATACATTTAAATTACATCTAAAAGTAATCCCCTTAAAGTAAAAAAAAATCTTGAAAAGCTAAAAATGACCAAACGAATCGCATTTTTCTGCGATCAGTAAATAATCACCGTAAAAAAATATTTTTGAAAAAAAATTTTTTTTTTTTTTTTTGGAAATACATTTCATTTTTTTCGAAAAAAAGTATGCATCTGTCTTTTTTTCTCAACTATTTAGGGCCAAAAAGACGCGGCTAAATATTAAAAAAAAATCATGGAATCAATTCTTCCATACTATCTAAAAACGGATTTCTAAAAAAAGGTTTTTTTCTGCTCGCTACAAAATACTGCAAACCGTTTGTTACGCTTGTACCTAAGCACTTCACGTCCATTACATTATCTTATGCTGCTCGGCAAGTATGTAATGCTGGTTTTCGCTGGTTAATGTAGTTTGTAATAAAAATGGAATTGAACTGCAGTATCCAACTGCCAGAACACAACATTTCCGGAAAATTATTTCTCTTCCAAGGCAGTTTCCAGCGAAAAAAAAGGTTCAAGTTTTTTTTCAAAGTTTTCTCAAACAATGCATATTTTGGGCATCTCGAATAGCTATTTTTGTCAGTGTTAAATGACTCTAAAAAAAACATTCAGGAACTGACACTTAGGGGCAGCGGCGTACGCAGACAAATCATTTCAGGGGGGGGGGGCTGAGTCGGCACTCTTTGAGAGGAGGGGGCAGAGCACCTCATAAAATGTAGCTAAAAAATAAATGTTTCAAATTTCTGATATCAATGCTAATTTTAGATGATAAAAATGCATCATTAAAAACATTTTTTTTTTGTCATTATAATGATTGTTGAGAAGTAAAGCGTTTTGATGAAAACAGAAAATGATAATGTTGAAATTCGAAAATTTTTCTTTATTGAAGAAGGTGTTACATTTACAAGTGCATGCAATATTTTTGCAAATTTGAGCTTTAATAACATTAATTTTGTCATTTATTTTACTATATTCCTAGTATTGGGTTTCAATCCCACATTTGTTGAAATTTATTTAACAGAATTAGATGAATGAGCATTGATCAGTGTTTCTGAAGCATATTTGGAGTAAATGTCAACAAAATATAATAATGAGATAACCATACACATCACATACAGGAAAATGGAGAGATAAAAAAGAAGAAAAGAAAAGAAGAAGGAATTAACTCCCCCCCCCCTTTTAGTTTTGCCCCATACTTAATTTTCTTTTCAGAAGAAAATCTCATGCCTTAATTTCATCAAGAAAGGAAAAATAAATAAATAGAAATAAATAAAGATTTCAGCTTAAATTTAAAAAAATTGTCTGAAAAATTTCGGAGGGGGCTGCAGTCCTGTCAGCCCACCCCCTTTTTACACCTTAGGGGCATTCTCTATGCTAGAAATAAGAAGATGAAGAGTTTGGATGGTGTAGTATTCTTTTAGCTACCTAAACATATTCGAAGTAGCTGATTATGTTGTTGTTTTTGATTTGTTAAACTGTGCTGTAACCAAAGATATCTTTTACAATGCATCTGAAGACTTGAAAGAAATGTGCAGAGATCAGCTTACAGAATTAACTTTTGAAGAATTTCCCTGTTTGCTCTCACAAACTGGCTGCTGAACGTTTTAGCTGCAATGCAAGTTTGGTGAAACTGCGCAGATGGATACATTCATACCAAGCTTTAAGCTAGAAAAAAAGATTCCAAAGCTTCACAAAAAGATCCAATATTATTCAAACACCTTATAGTCAATATACATGACATATTATAAAAATTTCTGATTTGTAGACTTAGAAAAAAAACAATATTCTCCCTTCACGTAATTTCAGAAAATATGCGATACTATTGCAAAAAATCAAGTAGTAACTATGATGACCAGTGCTCTTTATTTAATACTATAATGAACTGGTTCTGAAAAACAATATCCGAACTGATTTTTCAGAAAATCTTATATTTCTTTCATTTTCCCCAATTTTTGATTCTAGAAAGGCGCAGTTAAATGTTCGCAAAAATCAACAAAATTTTATGGACACTTTCTGGCTCATTATACAACATTTTCAATGTATTCCAATAAAATATTTTACATTTATTTTCAAAGAAAAATTTTGCAAAAAATTATTTTTCTCTTTTTTTTCTGTTTTTTAGGGTCAAATAGGGCCGGCTAGATATTTTTTAATATTCCAAAATTTTTTCGTGAGTTCTCACTAGCTCATGGAGCAACTTTTGCATGCTATCCAAAAAAGAATTTCCCAAAACATTTTTTTTGACCTTTTCGGACCGCCCTAATGGTTGTATGAATAAAAAAAAACTGCTTACTGCATGACCCGTTTTTTACATAATATCTATACACTATTACACTTTTTGGGAGGAAATTGGAGGACGATGGATGGGGAATAGCTTAAGTGCGAAATAAAAAGATCGATGAAGCCACTTCGAAAAATTACGGATAATTTATGTCTAATGTACACAATATTTACTCACTTCATCTTTAAATTGTTTCACTATTTTTTGACTGGGGGCTTTGCCCCCGTAGGCGAAAAAGTCTAACTCCGCTCATGCCAATTATTATTTAGCTATTTATTTTGTAGTCCCGGGGATTATTTTGCTGAACATAAGGAACTGTGATTGTTCTAAACAATAAACAATGAAAAGAAGTTTCTGTGCATTCCACCTTCTGAAGATAGTGTAAACAAAACAACAATGGTGTTGACAATGTTGTTGGTGTTGACAACATTGTCAACACCAACAAAATGTTTAAAACAAAAAATCTAGCCCCTTCTGAACCTACAGAGGCAGATGATTTAAAAAATAAAAAAATCTTGATGATCTTTTTAAATTCATTTAAATGAAAGTTGTTTAAAACGGAGAACAATAACAATTAAAAAAAAGACATATTGAACGTGCTTATAGCTTGATGAAATATTCAAACTTTACACACTGGTTTCTAATAACACCCTTAGCGGGGGGTGCTAAAAATAGAGTGGAGAATTTAAATTTGAAATCGGAGCATTTCAAGCCAATTATCCCTCGATGTTGAATCCTCGTTCTTATTTTCAATTCGACCCGGTTCGGAAGCGGGCGTGATTTCGTAAATGGAAAAGATTTCGAAATCAATTTGCTTCTTGAGTGGCGATGAAAACCCGAGATGATTTCATTAAATACCGTTTTACTACAAAGGAGGAGGACTGGAGGTGTGGGAACCAGGGTAAGAAAAAAAAAAAAAAAACAAACAAAACTCAATTTACGAGCTCAGAAGTTGCAGGGGAAAAAATAATTCGTTTTACTCTATTCATATCAAGGATGATTGTATCACATGTTTTACGAATGTGGGGACTTGAAGAAAAAAAATCCTAAGCGTCTTCTCTAGGTTATTGTTTTAGTGGGAATAGGGGAGGTGACTGGAGTCTCCGACTATTTTTAAACATAAAATTTGGAAGTTTTCCTCAAAAAAGTTTTTTTTAAAGATATTTATGTAAAAGTTTGTTTCCTTTCATGAAAAAGTTTCATCACGCTGTGGTATTGTCCCTTCGGGTTATTATTTTTTTTTTCTTGCATTTTCTTTGGTGCTAAAATAATAATCACATTTTCCTGAATGTTTTGCAGTTGGGCTTACTGCAAAGGAAAAAAAAAAACTTTTTTCATCACGTATACTTTGGTACACAATGAAGAAGTTAATTTAGTTATTCAAGAACTACAGTCACAGTTAATATTATCATTCGAATAAATAAAGTATATCCGCGTTTTAAAATTAAAGAGTTCAAGCGCTCACCGAGTTTGTAGTTTATTTAGCACACAAAGATGAAGAAGTACTATGTTTGCAGACTTCTCGCTCGTAAATTATAATATTTTTAGCTAGCGGAGTGAAGATGTATTCAGATTCTTATTGCCTTGCCTTCAGCCCTGTCATGGTTGTTCCTGACGAACGAGCACAAAACAAGAGCTAATCTGCAGTCTTTGCTGGCTGTAATTGAGCTGGTCGGAATTTGCTTGAATTTGTCATTTAACCCCAACTATTAGCATGTTACTAATAACTTTATCATATTTTCATGAATATTTACTGGCTTTCAATGCAAAGTTCTAAATTCTTTATGTTGTGGATTCAACTACAACCTTTTTTTCTTTCTTTTCTGAAAGGCTTTGACGTATTCCATAAACGTGATTATCTTAATAGAAAGGTTACTGAATTCTTAACAAAGATTGCGGGGGTATTTCAGGAATGTCATTGACTTTTAGTAAGAAGGTTTCCTGCTGTTTGCTATAAATATTAGTGGCATAAATTAGGCCATTATTTTCCTGGAATATTGCTGAATTATTTTTTGTAACATTGAATATATAATAGTGAAGTGATGATGATGACCAATTGAAAAGATAAAGATTTTTTTTCCCGAACTATTTATGCTTTAACTGTAACCGACGGATATTTCTTAAAATTGTATTATTTGAGGCATTGCTGAGTACTTTTGAAAGTTTAAATGCAGAAAATAATAGTGAATTAAGAACCTTATTACAGTCAGCTCACAGTTGCTATGGAATTGGTAAATGTTCAGTTCTGATGAATTGATATGAACGAGGGGGGGGGGGGGCATTAAAAGTGTGTACTTATATTCCGTTCAATTCAAAGTGACTCTGTGGAATTTGATGGCGAACGCGTTTGTAAAAAGTGGCATCCCTGAAAACTTAATGATGCATCCATTTCCGCCTGTAAAACGCTGCTCGCCTATCCGTCTCATTGGTGGTTAGACAGTATGTTGATATTAAAAGAAAAAAATTGAATTTTGACATCTTGAATATACATTATATTTTTCGCAATGACGAATTGCGACAAGTGTGTGTGTGTAAACAGGACATGATCGCCCCTACTCGAAGGAGCAGGGGCCGGTGGACGTTTGCGAAGGTGGAGCACCGGCTACCCATCCAGTGGTAGACTCTGGGACCAATCTGAAAAAGGAACTAAACGGCAGATGATGTCAAAAACGAAAATAAATAGTAATTTGACTTTGCAAAAAAAAAAAAAAGTCACAGCTGTTTTGAAATTACTTTCTATGGATCATCAGTTGTCCGATTTACCACCAGTACAGCAAGTTTTGCCAGAAGCCCTAAGTAAGTTTTTCTCTTGTATTCAAAACCTCTAACTTTTTAACACAAGACGATTCAGGTTGAAAGCGGAGACTCAATAATGTCCAATTTATGATCCAATGTTTTTATTACCATGCTATTTTCCTTCAATAAACGAAAGCTTATGGGATAAGAAGCCAGTGAGGGAAACTAAAATCGTCAGAGAGGGAGAAAAACCTTTTAATTTTTCCCTTTTTCCCCCCCACGCGCATCCTTTTTAGTTATGCCGAGGTGGAGAGCCAGTTCATCTTCATTCAATTACGTGACGTCATCAGCGGTGGTCCCTGCGTGCCCTGATTAGATCAGTCTGTGGATACAGGCTCCTCTGATGAAGAAAGCGCATTACTCCCCATTACGAAACTCCAGTAGCGATGCTAATTTCTAATGGAGACCGGAATTAAAAACAGCTCTGGATTATCTAAAATCTTTGACGTTCCAAAAAAGAAAGTTCTTTGGGATGTTAAGAACCTGTTGGAACAATTAACGGTTCCGAATTCGAGAGGAGAAAAAATGAATTAAGGTGGAGAGAACGCTGTAAAAGGCTTTTAACCGCTTTATTTTCTCAGAGACCCTAAAGTCCTTAGAGTTAAAGATCTTTGTCCGTCAGTGCATTAAAATGAGTGACCGCAAATACATAAATTCACCATTTTTTAAAGGAATTCGTGTTTTAAGAGATTAAAGGCTCCGTTTTAAAATAAAAATTCTTAACTTCTACTTTAACTTAGTTTTTTCTTCTTTCTTTTCTAGTCCAGTAAAACGTCGATTTTTTTAAAAAAGAAATTCTATACTTTCAAGCCAGAAGCTTTTTTTTTCCTTCGCTTAGTTATAATTCTTGTCATTAGTTAAAAGCATTTTAAAATTTAGGAATAGTTCTAGCTGGATTAATGAATTTCTTAATGAAAATCTTTCATGACTTCATTTTTTTCTTATACTTTTAACGTTGTAGTTGAGTAAAAAAAAACTTTTTTCTTTTAATTAATGGACGAACTTTTAATAAAAGTAAATCAGATTTATTTTTCCTTTCATAAACTTTTTCAAATTGAAAATATTCTTTAGAAGGTTTGTCAAAAGTCTTTTCATATTTTTAATGAATAAGAAAGACGCACACACACGTGTATTTAGGAACCCGCAGAATAAAATTTTAGTCTTTAAAAAGAAAAAAGAAAAAAAAAAACTTAAGGAAATAAAGTGCAAGATTAAATATCTGGCACGTGGACTTAAAACGTAAGAGCACATCAAAAACATGAAATTGCTGGCTGCCTTGTCAAGTGGTTATAGAGAAGTCTGACCAAGATCGAGGAGTCCGGGGTTCGAATCCCAGCTCGGGTATGGATGTACTTTCTCACTCCTGTCCTTTCTGTGTGTGGATGTGTTGTGCTGTGAATGGTTGCTTGCCCTATAGACGGGTCTCTATGGCATGTTTGTACTGTGGAAGTCGGACTTCACACCAAATTACGGTACAGTTGAAAAAGTGATCCGGCGTAAAGTACAATTTCATTACTGTTAGGTTTTAAAAACTTGATTACCTATTGAGGACAGTTAGGGCCCTGCTCCACATCAGCGTAAAACGCGACCAAAACCGAAGGCAGAAACCGAAAATCCGAGTACTTTTTATAGGAACGGGGGGGGGGGTGGCTATGTAATCCATTTTACGTTTCTGCTTTATTTTTCTGCTTTACGTCAATGCGGAGCAGGGCCCTTAGTGTCAAACTTAAGGCGTTGTACGCTACGGGACGAACACACTGTTAATATTTATGATGACATACTATTTTTCGTCAAAAACTTTTAACCTCTCCTACTGTGTCACAAAGTGCCGCACTTAACATTACCCTCTCCGTCAGATATTATGTGTCACCTGTCACATGCCACGCTGAATTTCTACATAACACACTGCTTGACAATTGCTGAGGAACAAGTAATTAATACAAAATTGCTTCTCAGATAGCTGGCCAAGGAAAGTAAATTCAAGTTCAGAGGACGTGGTAAGCCAAGATTCGTTATCTGTGTGAAAGACAGTGCATTCCAACTCAAAATTCGTACGAAAATTCATGCTGTTTGGCATTTGACGAAAATAGCGCTTCATGCTGAAAAAGTTTATCTTCTGAAATTCTGTTTGGTTATTGCAATAATTAATAGCAAAATGTCAGCAAGACATTATTTAAGTACCTACGCTAGTGGACGAACAGTTGATCGACTGGAATCCGGTCAAAGTGTCATCACTGTAGTTGTTGCAATGAGTGAATCAAAAAGCGTCGTCTCACGATTAAAAAGGGCCGCTGAAGGTGGAAATACCTTGGGAAGGCATGGAAGAGGACGTGGTGGGAAAGCCACATCTTCAGAGGGTCGCTCGCTTGCCCTCTTTTCAAAAAGGGACAGAAATTTCACTACTGGACAGAAAACTGCAAAATATAACCGCTACTAGACGCAAATTTCTGCAAGAACCATCTCACAATGATTAAGTGAAGTTGGTTTGTATACAGGGAAGCCCGTACATTCCATCAGACTTCAACTAAGCCATCATCGAGAGAGATTACACTGGTGTAAGGGACATGTTGGTTGAGATCGCCATAATTGGTCTAGAGTGATGTTCTCTGATGAATCTCGTTGAAGTGTTACAAGTGATTCTGAGCACCAACTGCAGTGAATAGAGCGTGGAGAATATTATGTACAAAAATTTGTTTGTGAACGTGTTCGATACAGCCCAGACGTGATGGTGTGAGGAAGACACCACTTCACATCTTTGAACAACGTAGTGTTGTATCGCTGTGGTGTGGTAGAAAGGTTAAACACGAACATGCTCGTCTTTTAAGCGGTGCGTAGTTCCAGACGTTCTGTTTATGGACGATAATGCACCACCACACAGAAACGTTGAGGTGTCGGAAACACTGCAAGGTGAAATTATTCTCCGTATACAATGGCTTACTTACTTTCTGACCTAAATCCTATTGAACATGTCTGGGATGTTCTTTTCAGACGCGTTTCACAAAGAATCATCCCTCCCAAAATAGTGAAAGAGCTCAAAAACGTCATGAGAGAGGAGTGGGGCAGTAACCCTCAAGGACCACTCAATAGTTTGGTGGAGAGAATAGAGAACATATGCAAAATTTGCACTATTGTCCATGGTATTTACACATCACAAGAAAGATTTCATATCTGCATAATTCTGACCTGAAGACCAATTTTTGATGTATGTTTGAAAATCATATAAGGATTTTTTTTTAAAGCTTTACTTAATCGATGCAATGAATCTGTACCATTTTGCTTTATAAAAAAGGCACATCTTTCCTACTAAATATGTACTTAGTGTTGTTTCTTCAACCATTGTCTATTCTTAATTATTCCAAGAAACGTAATTGTTCCTTAGCAATTGCCAAGCAGTGTAAATGCGTGATTTCACACTTCTTGTTTCAACCTCTCTTCACTTTTTCACAAACTGTCACAATTTTTTGAACTCTCCTCTCTCGCCCTCATAGTATTTTGCTTACCAAACATTACATTCAAAGGAAAAAAAAAGCATTTACCTTAAAACATCTCGAATAAAAAACAAAATTTTGCCCCAAGAAGCAATGACAAGTTGGAGGAGGCTAAACATTAGTTTGAATTAACCAATAACTCGAGTTTGAGAATTCACTGTAATTAAGTACGGTTTTTCAAACGCACTTTCTTTTTGTTATGCAAGTGAAGACATTAAATAAAAAATAAAAATTGAACTTCAAAAATATGTTCTCTTTTTGAAATATAGAAGAGCTTCCTTTTTATACCCTTCTTTTGTGTTTTTGAAATTTCTTTTCTTGTTTAACCTTGATATCGTTGTAACGATAAAAGAAACCAGAAGAAGAGGTAGAAATTGACCGCACATGTTACGTAAATTATTGTTCTTAGTTATGGAACTAAACAACTTAATTAAATAAGCGAATATAAATAAAAAATAGAAAACGAATAAATAAATTAAAGTTCAGAAAAAGATAAATCCTGCTTAATTTTTTTTTTTTTAAGTCAATTAATATCTGAAAATTTCTTTATGCAGTTCTTTCAGAAAAATACATAACAAAATGAAAATTGATAAAAGAGGAACCGATTTAAATTCTTTTTAAACTGTAAAGTTAAAAAAAAAACCTTTGAGTTCGTTTCCAGTCAATTAAACTTTTCGCAATCAAAAACTATAACCCGGTGTTTGTTCCGTGTTTCTAAAATGTATCGTTTGTAATCTTATGCAAAAACAAATGTCTAATAAATCTCAATAGTTAAAAAAATATATCTACTACATGAAGCAATTTCCAAAACATGAATTATGTTCCTATACAGTGAAAAATGTGCTATTGTTATGTTAGGCAAAGATGCGGTAACATGATTATACCGAATTTTAAAAATGCTGGTGCCACCAGCAGTTCCAAAAGATCCTTCAAAATAATTAACTCCGCCAAATAACGAAATTCTAGTGGTCAGAGGAGTCTGACCGCGATTCGGTGGCCCCGGGTTCGAATCCCGACTCAGGCATTTATGTACTTCTGTCCTTGTCCTTCCTCTGTGTGTATGACTGTGTTGTGAATGTCCGCCACACAGACCCTATAAACAGGTCTTCGGCATGTGTATGTGTGACATACTAAAAAAAAATGAAGCCACAAAAAAATCATTAAAAGTTCTAATAAAATGTAGAATAATTAACCAAATAATGAAAAAACCCCATTAAATTGCATTAAAAGTTCAATATCGTTGCTCATTTTCAGATATAGATGTAGTGAATTTGTTGGTGTGGTATATAGCACTCATTTGGAATGAGTAAAAGGAAATTTTAGTTGAAATTTGAATGAAGTTTTTTTCACGATTGAAACTGCTGCTTCAATTTTGTGCACGAAACTAAAAATAGAAATTGTGGAGGCTTTTCGAATCAAAAGCAATTCAATCCAGTATTTAAAATTTCACAGTAGAGGTGGAAAAACATTTACGATTGAGCTGGTTTTTTAAGTAATGAAAAATTGCTACATGTTTTCCGTTTGGGCCTCAAACGTGTGGTTCTCCTTTCAGATTAGCAGACTGCCATCTTCTCATGTCTCGTTGCTCTATCAACTTGGATATGCTCATTGACCCCTGCAGGACATGCCTACACACACACACACGCACCTATTGCTATTCGTCACTGCAAAAAGCATAATTTGAATTCGACATTTCTAAATTCAAATTCTTTTTTTTTATTATTATTATTTATAAATTTTTTGCAACAAAAATTGTCTTCAAAGGCATTTATTTGTCCACCTGATTGAGTTGGATGTGCTCTAAATCACTTTGTTGCTTGATAATATCTGGGAAGAATATAAAATTACGGGCAAAAAATATTTTCGAGAACTCATAAATTGAGCTGGTTTTGATTCTAGGTTCCTTATAATTATATTTTCTTGTTTGCTTATCCTTCATTTCTTCAAGTGAAAGGTTCTTTCTGTGCTAACTTTTTTTACACCTTATTTCAGAACTCGATGCACTATTAAAAGTAAAGTCCACTGCGTCATCATGAAATTTGTTAAATCCAGCAAACTTTTACTACGACCATCCTACATTACAAAAAATAAACTTGCTTTTACAGTATAATCCTGGCAGCAGAGGTTCCGGTTTAAAAGTAAAATACACAGTAATAAACCGTAAATTCAGCAGTAATATATGTATTTATGCTAATTTCATAGTTTACTACTGTGCATTTTACAGTTTTAAACTGGAACCTCTGTTTCCTGTATTATATTGTAAAAGCAACAGTTTATTTTTTGCAGTGTATTGCTGATAAGTTTCATCAATCTAATGGTGCTCTTACAAACTGGTGACCAACAAAAACATCATTACTTTAGTTAAAGTTATCATCAATGAGATGGTTGCAACTAAAGTTCGCTAAATTCAACCAATTTCTTAGTGAAACGCTGATCTTTATGTTTGGCAGTTTAAATGACGCAGTAAGCCATTCTTAGCATCACTAAAATGTCATATTATCAGCATCATTGATAATATGCAAGAAAAATGATGCTGTGGTCTTCAGTCCAGGCGTCCAGAAAGAAAGGGCCAGAGATTAAGCAGTCCGCTGAATCGTGGATTTGCGACTCTGATTCATCCTGAATTCCAATGGAAGAGCGTTCATCAGATTCCCTGCCTCAGTTTTCTCATCCAAGATGGAGGGAGAGCACTACCCCATCTTGATCCGGCTACCGACCAATCAGCTTCGCGCATCGATCCGTCCCTCCCCCTCCTCCTTTTCTTTCATTGCAATCAGAGAGAAAAGCTTCCAGCACTTCTTTTATTGTTATTATTTTGCTTTAATTTCTTCTTCTTCGCTCTCCCTTGCCTGTGTGTCTTTTGGATTTTTCTATCTTCTTGGAGGAGAGACGCAATAATTCCCATACGAACATTTTAATTGATTTCTTGCTCCTCAAATTCGGTGGATTATGATTCGGTTTGCATCCAGAGTTGTAACTGGGAAAATACGGCAGATCGGATTTGTCAAGTTTATCAGCTTCCTCGCTTCGAAATGACTGCTGCTTTTGATCGTTTAGATTTGCTGCAACGAATTCTGCCTTTTGTACGTTTCTTTTTCACCTCTTCATTCATCCTAAAGAAAGTTCCATTAGTCTTGAAATCGTAATGCTTATTTTTTTCTTTCTACTATAAAAATAAAATGCATATTGAGGAATAATGGTGAGTTGGATCAAATACATTAGTTGGCATTTCTTTTTTCTTGTTACCACATTTTTTGTAAACCGAAAAATAGTTACTAAACAACACATTATCTTTCATATAGCTACTGAAACCAAGTTATCAAAGTAAATAAAGCTTATCATAAATAACTAGTGGCATTAACGTTACATGTATAATCAGGTAATGTTAAATTCCTGTTTGAATAATTAATATTCAAGCAGGATCTGTCTGAACTCTTTAGAGCTAGTCTGAACTCTTTAGAGCGATTTCCCATTACTGCGACCGTTATAACGATCAATGCATGGCGTGCCGTTTGCCATTCTGTAGATGTAATATTGTTTTAGCGTTAGTTAGAATGTCTAAACAGAACCCTTTATAGCGTCCAAAATAAAGTTTGGCCTTTTTTGTAATTCTAAAGGCTATCTATTCGAAAACTAAAATTTAACAATTTTTTGTTTCTGAAGGTTGATGAAATAAGTAATTTGATGAAAAAAAGTTCAAAAACTGATGAGAATCGGACACAAACGACAGACAGCATTACAGTATACGATTATTATTATTATTATTTTTTTTAAAA